>WSFP011446322.1:0-20114 GCA_009831015.1 Picea engelmannii | reverse complement strand
AGATTGTATGCAAAAGTTACGACCCCAGGAAGTTGATGTACTAACTTATGCAAATGGGGCCTACATGACTTTTGGCTCTTCATCTGCTAGAGTTAGGTTTTTGGATGTATAGGGTTTTTGGCATTCATGTTTATTGTAAAAAGGCCTTCAGAGCCTCATTGTAATCATCTTCTTGTGAATGAGCGTAACCATCACATCTCTTCTCATAGATAAGCCGCCACCATTCCAACAAGCTTGTTTTTCGCTGCATTTTACAGTTTCAACTTATTTCCTTATTGAATAGAAAACCAGTTTTACTGTATCTCTGTTATTTTGTGTTAAGCACCTGTTAATAATCTGTAGTCATTTCATATTTCTTATAAAATCCGGATCAGTGGTATCAAAGCGGTCTGCTCCTTATCGTCTTAATGCATGTCCCCAATGAGGTCGGAGTACAAAGAGTTGGGTCTCAAGTTTGTTTCTCTTGAGGACAAAATCTCTCGCATGCCCAAGCGACCTCTTATGGAAGGAGAAAATAAAGATGGAGGGACAAGAAATCCTTTCAAAATGTTTCTTGAGGAAGCCCTCATGCAACAAAGGAACGAGATGATGGATAGTTTCGTGCAAATCCTTCGACGACTACCAACATGCAACACATCTTCTTCGAGTGGAGCTGCCACCCCCTTCAAGGTACAAATAAACTTTGATATTCCTATATTTGAAGTCCATATAGAAAAAAATGCTGTGGACAAGTGGTTTCATCTACTAGAAGGGTATTTTTCTGTCCATAACTTTTCGAATAGAGAAAAGATTACTCTTTCACTCCTCAAAGTCGTTCCCCATGTCAAAGATTGGTGGGAAACTTTCTGTGAGCAAAAGAAAACATAGGAACCTTCATTATTTACAGTCATGGCCACATCGGAATCCTTTAGGGATGCTATTAAGGAACGATACTACCCTATCAGAAGTTATGACAATTTGTATACCAAATGGACCACACTGCGGCAAGAAAGAGACCAAGTAGTGCTAGATTTCACAAATATCTTCCATACCTTGCGCACCAAGTTGGGTATCAAAGATTCAGAGTGACATATGGTGCTCAAGTATCGTGGTGCTCTGCATAGATACATCCAGACTGAAATGGAATTTTTGGACATCTCATCCTTGGGCGCAGCCTACCGATATGCCATCAAAATCAAACAAAAGCTCAAACATAAGACGTGACAATTTGGGCCTAGGAACCCCTCACAACAAAATCCAGGAAAGGATGAACCCAACCCACATAAAAAAAGACAGAGAAAAGATGGACAGTATCAGGACAACAAGTCCAAGCCGCAAGCAAAGAAGGACACCAGAAAGACAAAGAAAGACATTGGGAAGTGGTGTGACTTCAATAAGAGCCCTTGGCATAACACTGCTGACTGCAGCTCAAAACAGTCATTGGTGGCTAAAGTGAAAGCCTATGAATCAGATGCGGGTTCTGAATTTGAGTCAGAAACAGAAAGGGGAAGACGGATCATTGACATGGAACCCAGTGCCACCATTGCTACCACCAAGCTCTAGCATGGTGAACCAAATGAGCCAAAAGAAGGAGAGCACCTCTTCCGTTCACAGATGTGGGTAAAAGGCACCCCACTGCACTTCATCGTTGATAGCGGTAGCCAGAAGAACCTCATCTTAGCAAAGGTCGTAAAGCAACTAGCCTTGCCGACAACGCCACACCAACATCCCTCCACCATTGGATGGCTCTGCCAAGGAAACGATCTCCACGTCAGCCAACAATGCCGAATGTCGTACAACATCAACCCCTTCAAAGATGAGGTATTGTGTGATGTTGCTCCTCTCAAAGTTTGTAATTTTCTTTTGGGCCAACCTTATTTATGGAAACGTCATGCTGTATATGACTCTAGGCCTCATAGTTTTATTATTACTTTGAATAGGAAATTGTACAGGATACCCGAGGCATTCCCACCTAGTGCTATTTCCTTGATCTCTGCTAAGTAATGTAGGAAGGTCATCTCTCAGACAGGGAAGTTTGTCTTCTTTGTGATTAGCTCTTAGAATGAGCGAAAGATCACCCACATCTAGCATCTCTATGGCTGACCTCTCCACACAGTGGAAAAAAGTAGATAAGGTCATGGAAGAATACTCAGATATATTATCCTCACCTACCAAGGTACCTCTGCACTGCCAGGTCAAAAGCACCCCATCGATATGACCCCCGCCGCAATACTTCCCAATGGGCCAGTCTATTGCCACTCTCTGTTAGAGAATGAGGAGATCAAGCGACAGATCCAAGAACTTCTTCGCAAGGGGAACATCTATCCCAGCTCATCACCTTGCAGGAGCCCAATCGTGATGAATAAAGATGGAACCTAGCGACTTTGAATTGATTACTGGGCTCTGAATAAAATCACAGTCAGAAACCGGTACCTGATTCCCTGAATCGACAACCTCCTTGATCAACTCATGGGGGCCAAATACTTCAGTAAGATTGATCTGAACTATGACTACCACCAGGTCCCTATAGAATAGATATATGTATGGAAGACCACCTTCAAGTCAAAGGAAGGCATTTTTGAATGGTTGGTCATGCCCTTTGGTTTGACAAATGATCCAACCACTTTCATGAGGATGATGGAAAATATCCTGTGACCATTCACCAATAATTTTGTAGTGGTGTATCTGGATGACATTCTCATTTATATAAAGACTTGGGACGAACACTTGCATCATATTCAACATGTTCTTCACACCCTGCGACAACACAAGATATACGCCAACTTGGAAAAATGATCCTTTAGAATGGACAGGGTCCATTACTTGGGCTACATAGTTGATCAACATGGTGTACATGTGGATCTAGCCAAGATCCAAGTCATCCGTGATTGGCTAGCCCCAACCAAACTCACTGAGCTTCAGAGCTTCTTAGGCCTTGCCAACTTCTACCGCAGGTTCGTGTTGCGATTCTCCCATATTGCATGGGCCTTTAGTCAAATAACTAGGGGTGGTGGTAAGGAAAAATTTGTGTGGGGCTAGTCCCAACAAAAAGTGTTTGATGATTTGAAGCAACGCTTGTGATCAGCCCCAATACCTTCACTACCAGACTTGCAATAACCCTTTGGGATCAAGACAGATGCTCCAGACTATGTCGTGGGCACCGTTCTCACTCATCACGGCCACCCTGTGGCCTATCATAGTGAGACACTATCAGATGCTGTCCGTAAGTACCCTACTTACAACAACAAAATGTACTCCATTATGCAAGCCTATCACCAGTGGAGACATTACATTCTTGGGAAGGAGACAATCATCTACATTGATCATAAGCCATTGAAATTCATGCAGACACAAGGAAAATTATAGAATGACCGCCATCAAAAGTGGTCCACATACTTGCAACAATTCCACCTCAACATCAAGTATAAAACAAGAAGCACCAACCATGTCGTTGATTGCCTCAGCAGAGTGCCAGTCGCGACACTCACCACGGTGATAGACTCTTGCAGCCATGAGATCTTTGGATGGCCCCAACGCTATGAGACAGACCCAAACTTCACCAACACCTACCAAATGTTGGGTGCAAACACAATTGTTGATAATTTACATCTTCAGGATGGGTTGTTATGTTGTCTGGGCCATATCTGTGTTCCATCAAGTGAGCGAGTGAAGCTTATCTGGGAAGCCCACTACAATCGAGTGGAAGGACACTTCGACATCGAAAAGACAGTGGCGATGCTACATAAACATTTCTACTGGCCGAAACTTCGACAGGAGGTCAACAAGTATATCAGGTCCTACAATGCCTGCGCTATTGCCAAATGTACCACTAAGAAAAAGGGCATGTACACCCCTCTTCCTACTCCTGACAGGACATGGGAATCCATATCAATGGACTACATGTCGGGCCTCCCATCCACCAAGCGGGGAAATGACTATGTTTTTGTTGTTGTTGATCACTTTTCTAAGATGGCGATTTTGGTTGCCTGCAAGAAGAGCATCATAATAGAGGCCACTGCCAAGCTCTTATTTGAACGAGTCTGGGTACATTTTGGAATCCCACAAACCATTGTCTCAGATCGGGAAAGTCGATTTCTTAGCACATTCTAGTCAAGCCTCTGGTCACTGCTGAACACCAAGCTAACCAAATCCATGACCTTCCACCCCCAGACAAATGGCCAAACCAAGGTCATAAATCGAATGATTGTGCATATCCTTCGCATGTATAATTACAAGCACCCTCGCACATGGGATGAGAGCCTTCCCTATGTCCAACATAGCTACAACCGAGCCCTGCATAGCTCAATCGGCCACGGCCCCTTTCAGGTGGGGTTGGAATTCCAACCATTGGGTCCCATAGATGTTGCACTTCCCCTTGCAGTCACCTCGACCGACTCATCTCCCGCTCCAACTGAACCTGACAAAGCCACCCGATTCATTGAGTGGATCCAACACATCCACCAACATGTTCAGGATATCCTACAGAAGTCCAATGACAAGTACAAGCAACACCATGATCAACATCGAGTGCCACATAAGTTTCAGGTGGGCGACAAAGTTTGGTTGCACTTGCAAAAAGAACGCCTTACAAGACCCCATCAAAAGATTCGCTCACTCCATTATGGGTCATACACCATCACCAAGGCCGTGGGGGATAACGATTTTGAGATCAACATTCCTCCTTTCCTTGGCCTGCACCCAATGTTCAATGTGGATCTCCTTCGCCCTTATTTCCCACCATTATTGGACACCTCAGAAGTAGTAGAACAACTGAAACCAATAGAGCTCAACCCCCACTGCATATAACATGAATCTAATGATCATATTGTGTACACACATATCAAGGGAACTTGACAACAAAGGATCCATCTTTATTGAGTCGTCAAAGCAGGGCATCTCCTGCACCAAGGCAAGTGGCTCACCCGGTGCCAAATTCAGTAGAAATTTCCTCATCTGATGGGGTAACTCAACGCAATGGAGACCATTTCTTCCTAAGGAGGTTATATTGATCCAGGTGGATATCTATGGCCACCCACCTTTTCCAACTGGCTCAAAACAGTTTTCTGGCAATTTTGGTAATTTACTATTTTTAGCAGTTTTTCAGGTTTTGAGGTCCTAAACGACATTTTTTGGGAAAATGGGAGAAACATTGAAGTTCCTTCGATGTTTCCCCCAAAATGAATCTCCTCGATGATACCTTTCCAACGGGATATCATGAGCCTAAAACATATATCGTATGCAAAATTTACGACCCCAGAAAGTTGATGTACTAACTTACCCAAACGTGGCTCACATGACTTTTGGCACTTCATCTCCTAGGGTTAGGTTTTTGGATGTCTAGGGTTTTTGGCATTCCTATTTATTGTAAAAAGGCCTTCAGAGCCTCATTGTAATCATCTTCTTGCGAATGAGCGTAACCGTCACATCTCTTCTCAGAGATAAGCTGCCACCATTCCAACAAGCTTGTTTTCCGCTGCATTTTACAATTTCAGCTTATTTCCTTATTGAATAGAAAACCAGTTTTACTGTATCTCTGTTATTATGTGTTAAGCACCTATTAATAATCTATAGTCATTTCATCCTGCTCATAAAATCTGGATCAGTGACTTTGATCTAGTTAAAGGAAAAAATTGTGAAAGAGTTTTAGAAGCCAAAGTTAGAACAATAGAGTGTTCTAGAGTTAAAGGAAATTAAGTAGAAATTAGGAGAAACAACTTGGGAGTATGACTAGTGGTTCTAGAATTCGATAAGTTATTTAGTTACAATATTTAGGAGGTGCAACACAAATATTGGTTTATTGGAATCATTTTACCTCACATGCACTCATCATTACTGCAACAATGGATGTTGATGTAGAGGGAAGCTCTAGAGTTTGCTATGCAGTTGGATTCCACTAGTGGACTTGTAGAAGCCTTAATTCAAGGATTAAGTCCAGGGTTAACATAGTTCTAGTACCGATTGACTACATTGATAGAGAAAATTCAAGAGTTTAGGAAAAATTCAAGTCGTGTGGAAGAGATACAATATGGTGCAAATTATGCAGGATAGAAAGCCACCTATAGAATGATTTTCTCATGAAATAGAGATACGTTTCCAATAGTAGCCAACCCATTTCTTGGAAGTATGTTGGGTAAAGTACATGTAGGAATTTGTGAGATATGTAGGAACTTAGGGCATGATCCACATCATTTACTACTATTACAAAATTATAATAACAATTTGGTGATAATATATTGTGACTCTTGTAGGGTAAACACTCACCATAGAGGATTTCCATTTGTTATTTTCACTAAATAAGAGATTTGAAAAGAACCCATTTGCGATAGAATTAGGGAGAGGTGGAAACCATGGCCATAATCAAAATCAAAATCAGGATAATCAGGCACCAATGAATGATGTGAACCATCCTCCACCATGGTGTTATAATTGTAATGAAGTGGGGAATATTGCACACAATGTTTTTTAGCAACACTAGCTTCATTGTTGCTACTGCGACAAGACTAGACATGATACTGAGGATTTACCTAAGTTGATAGAGAAATGGGAGGCATGGGACATGTGACAACGTGGTGCAAACATTGTTAATTTGAACCCACAAATCCTTGGTGGTGTTGAGTCACGTTAGGTGTACATAGACATCAATATTGTCACTTGTAGCAAATTGAAAATAGGTGTATATGTTGGAGCCGTAGAATAAGGACAGATTCACAGAGCCTCACATAAGTCACCAACGTCTGAACCTGTGTAGAAAAAGGAGTTTCTGTTGGGATGAACTAGTGGTATAGATTCCTCAACATTTTCTTATAAATCTGAGTAAGTAAAATTATGAGGCACTAACACCATATGTGAATATTTGATCTTGAATCTACCTAAGAATTCCTAGTAAAAATCAAATAGTAAAATGCCAAACTCACAGACAAAAAATAATTCCTATATTCATAGTCACTTAGACTCGACTGTCAAATGGTAGGGACTTAGATTTCAAGAAGCCACTCTGTGTGCTTGCTTACAAACACACTCTGTCTTGGCCAACTAAGTTATGAAATCAGAAAGGAATATTTCTCAATATGAGTGAAAGGCTGGTTGGAGGCAAACTTGATCTTACTCAATGCTGAAATGAAATGTGTAGATAAGGAAACTTACAATCTTAGTTTAATATTTGAGTATATGTTGTGATAAATGTTGGTATAACATAGTAGATGGAAGAGCATTCGATTGTTTGATTATCTTAACATCATCAACCTAAAAAATTGTTCGCCATACACAAAGAAACATTGTCTGCAATATAAAATTATGCATCTACAAGAAATTGCAATGAATATGATCTCACATGAAACAATAACTAGTATGAATTCAACTAAGAGGAAGTATTTCCAACACACTGCTTAAATATAAAGACAACACATACGAGGGGCCCCTCCTGGATATGCTGTTAATTAAACTCATAATGTGTAGAAAAATTCAATGCATAAGATAACTCAAAACTTCATTATATTGAATTCAAGGAAAATATTAGCAATTACAATATGTCTTCAGGTTCATAACAACATTCTCACTAACATCTCTATGCTTTGTTTCTCATATTTTATACATATTACAAGCAAATCGAGTGTTCTCCAATACACTATGTTTTAAAAAATGAATTACACGAAAACAATTCAGATCTTCATTATAGCATTTGACATAGATTTTCCTTGATCTTCTATATTGGGTCCTTGATCTTATGATAAGATGATCCTTTCTCCTTGCTTCTAGCATTGAATTCCCAATTATGTGACTGAACTGGAAGATTTAAGAATAGTTCTGTAGATTTCCTGTAATAACTACTTGGTGAATTTGACTATCGTTGACCTCCAGGTGATGAATGGCATGGGGATGAAAATATAGATAAATCACCATCTCCTGATATTGAAGTATCTCCAAGTGGAAACTCTTAGAGTGAGTGGAGATATACCACCCTGTAATTCCTATAATCCCTCATGAAACAAAGTAAATTCCCGTAATAACTGGATTGTAGTAATTTTACTAAGGAAATATCTCTTAACATTATCTAGAAGAGGAAAAAAAAGAGTTAATCTCAATTAACAATTTATTACCTTATTTATACTCGTTATTCCATAAATTAGGTAAAAGTGGGCAAGAAAATAGTAGTTTTTGGGGTCAAAATGGGGGAAAATGGAGTTGGAAAAGAAGTCAAATATAACACCCAACAGTTTCTGTGAGATACAGTAGAGGTCATAAGGGAAGTTGTACATATAGGGATGGTTGATTTAGTGGATGTGGAGAGATCATGCACCCTAGCTTGGTCACCAAGAAAATGCCAAAACTCTCCATCACAAATAGTAGAGGAAGAAGTTTAGGGGTGGTTGAAGGCCTTATTGTGCATATTTGAAAATGAGAAAGCTGAGGCTAGTATCAAAGAGGTAATTATGTGGTTGCTAGGATAACCTGGTTTGAAAAGGGATCAACTAATATATCGAGTGTAGAGAAGGCAATCGAAGATAAAATTTTGGATTAATGCATGGATTAGAGGATACAAGGTATGATAAATCATGCTTGATCTGGGGATAGACATGAATATATTTCTAAAGAAATCCTAGGAATTCATGGGAATGCTGATTTTGGTGTATTCATCCATACAATTGTAGTTGGCGAATCAATCACAAATTTGACCTATTGGTAGACTAGAGTAAATGGAGGTTGAATTTGATGGTGTGAAGACTTATGCTGATTTTGAAGTCATTTAGATATTGGATGACAAGGATTCATCACATTTTTAGGGATTGATTGGGCCTTCAATAATGATTCTATTCTCAACTTTAAGAAAAGTTAGACACTGTTTAAGAAAGAAAGTCACAGAGTCATTCAAACATTGGACCCCACACTAGGTGAGCACTTCTTGGAGCCAATGGAGGATGTTTTGAATGAGAACACCCTCAATCAAATATATAACCTTACCTTAGAACATTTTGAGGATTACATTAATACTACTGTTGTAACCTAGGTCTACCAAGCCTTTTCTATGCACATGAAATGTCTGTGCACACAACGCAACAATCCAGAGCAACAAATTTCAGGACCAGACTGTGGGAACAAACAGGTTAATTTGCGACGACAAAGATCCATCATGTCAAATAGATCAATGACTCTCGTCCATTCGGGTTCCATAATCACATGATTTTTAGTATCAAGTTTGAATTACTGAGTTTTCGAAGACCCTAAGAGCCAAAGTACCGAGAGCCTACCACGTCACTCCAGGCCCGTACCACTCCGAGAGATTTCAAAGCACAAACATTCAAAACTCCCGAAGCCCAAATGCTCAAAGTGAATCTGGACCATCCATCGGCAACGACACGCGGAAACAAATCATCCACTTTGGGGATTTTCCTCTGGGAGATTTTCATGTTTCACATTTGAAAGTCCCAAAGAGTCGAATGCCAAAGACCCGGAGAGCCAAAGTCCCGAAGCACGTGACAATCAACAGTCGAGATAAGTGGCACACTCATGAGTCATGACACATGGAATTCATCCTAGGTCATTTGGTTGTGTCATTCGCCCATTTCCATGTGACACATGTCACCTTTCTTTCCAGGACACATCAACAGCCGTGACGTCATACAACGTTAGGACATCACGTCACTTCGAAGATTTTCCTCCAGGAGATTTTCATGTTTCACATTCGAAAGCTTCGAAGAGCCAAAGATCCGAGTCCCAAAGTAAATCTAGACCTTCCATTAGAGGGGACATGTGGCAGCAGATATTTCACTTCAAAGATTTTCCTCCAGGATATTTTTCACGCTTCACATTTGAAACTCCCGAAACTCGGACTTCTGAAGAGAATCTGGACCGTTCATCCATCATGACACATGGAAACATATCTTTCACTTCAGATATTTTCCTCTGAGAGATTTTTCACGCTTCACATTTGAAACTCCTGAAACCTGAACTTCCGAAGATAATCTAGACCATTCATCCATCATGACACATGGCAATAGATCATTCACTCTGGAGATTTTCCTTCGGGATATTTTTCATGTTTCACATTTGAAACACCAGAAGCTCGAAAGTCCAAAGTGAATATGGACCATCGATCCCAAGTCAAAGAGAACCGTCGATCCTTGCAGTAGGTAAATATCTCCTCCAATGACGTGCTTGAATGACATCAGATCACCGCGTCGCCTTTTCTCATCCCACCTCTCCAGATCAATGGTCCTTATCACTGCTCAGACCCCCCGACCACTCTACCTTTAACAGTTGGGGAGGGGTTCGAGCAAGTGGTTTTCCCATCGTGGGCCCTACTTAACATGGTGGCTCCTCAAGAACTCGGACCACCCCCTCTCAAATTCACTTACCGCCTACACCCCCTCCGAGTTCCTCCCAAGTTTTTTTTCAATACCGCCCCCTCTTGCCTTTAGCCACCTGTTATCCACTCACTTCCCAACCTATCTACTCATCCTCTCCCTACGCTCCACCTATATCCTTCACTACATGTCGCCACCTCCATACTCTCAATACCCTTACCGTATTCACACCTCCTCTCACTTTGACATCTGTCTTCACACATCATCTACCCTTGAGTCCATTCATCCCGTCTCTTGATTGGATGCTTGCCTCCACGTCTCCCCTCATGCATGATGGACCGACAACCATTCCAGCGAAGCTATTTCATAGGTACAGATAGCATCTGACGAGGCCAATACAGAGTGCGCTTGGATTCCAAAAACTTAGACATAGACATAGAGTTAAGTCTCAGTAACAGGTCTACGCAGATTAGTCTCAGAAACACTTCAACAAAATCTGGTCATGCAGCTGGTTATCTCCAGTGGCCTCCAAAAGCTTGCAGACATTCCATCATTCAACACAGAGCTTTGCTTTGTCACTCCAAGGCCTATTTTCAACCACTTAGTTCCTCCAGCACATGGATCTGTTTTTTTGCAGAGACAATAGTAATTTTATTTGATTAAGTCCAACATTTTCCTAGATTAGATGCAAGAGTGGTCTTCTGTGTGTGATAAGAACCACTCTTGATGATTGAGTGTAGTGTCTYAGTAAAGTTAATTATTTKATTTACGAATAGTTCCCTAAATTTAGGACTCAGTCCCCTAAGGACGAGAGCCTCTGTAACTCTTTTAAATAGTTAGTTTTTGGATATTGTAAAGGTCAGATTTTTTGAGGAAATAATAGCAATACAACAGATTGGTTGGACCCATTTTATGCACAGATTAAATATCTCTACCTGGTGAACATACTCTTGATGACAATGTTTCATTCAACTCTTCATGTGTTTTCATTCTTATCTTGAATACCGTTTTTGATTTGTGCAACGTACATTTCATTTCCTTTCAGCTATTGTACGACTTATTTTTACTGATATGCAACCTGTCAAACAACTAATGCTTTGGTGAATATTTTTTTTCTACAACCTTTGGGGGTTATTGTGTTTTAATAGATGTTTGATGTCTTGAAATGATATTTTAAGTATTGAACTTCTTGCAATAGATTATTAATTGAGTAGTTTTTTGTTTCCCTCTGTTTTCTATTATTTCATTGGTTTGTCATTAGTGTGCCATTAGCCAAGGAGGGAAATCATCCATATCTTTCTGCCAACCCAACCTTGCCTTTGTCTTAATAGAATAACCCTTTGACCAACCAACAAAAGAGTTAAAAGAAGCAATCATTCTAAACTGATAGGTGGCCTAACTTTTCCCTTTAGCAGTCAGGAGCAGACCTTAGGACCAACATCTCCTGGTGCCATTGACGGGGAACAAAGTAACGAAATATCTTTCCCCGGGAGAACGAAAATTGATCAGTTCTGACCTTTGATGGTGAAAAAATATTAGACACCAATAGACTGCCATCTTTCACCTGGCCACTTCACTGAGTAAAATTTAAAGAAGAAATACCGGCGCCCAGAAAGGGATTCAACAGATCCAAATATGAAAATAGAAAAGCCAAGAAGGCTGATTATAACCATGAGAATAAAAAAATAGGCTCTAATATAGAAAGGCAAGTAATGAAATACACTGTAGCTCATAGATACACTTCCCCCCTCAAGGGAAAAGCTGCACACCAAGAGAATACTTCAAACCATCATCACGAGCAACTTGAATTTGCTGGCCCTGAGAACCATATTTCCCAAGGGGATCAGACATCTCCTACTCCTAATTCCACTTCAACATCCAGTCCTACATACACTCCTGTATCTCCCATTAATTTTCAGATTCCCATTGTTAAAGCCATGGACGTTAATAGGATGGATGTCATAGATGCTACCAGATATGCACCCTTAGTGCTACCTGTAGTTTTACATGCACTCCCAACCACAAATTGCATGAAATGTCTGCCAAGATATAATGGGGAGGGTGAAATAACTGTTGAAGAACATCTGGTAGCCTTTTATAGTTTTGTAGATAACTTTAACATTGATTATTCAGATGTGTGGATGAGGTTGTTTGTACAAAGTTTGGATGGGGAGGTCAGAAAATGGTTCAGGAGTCTTCCTCCAACCTCTATTGCCAATATTGAGGCGTTGGATGAAGCTTTCATAAAGAAATGGGGAGATATGATAGATTATCTCTATTACATCACTGAATTTGGGGCTCTAAAGAGAAAAAATGGTGAATCTATTTCAGACTTCACCAAGAGATTCAATAAAATGTATGGTAGAATCCCAGATGAAATCAAACCAACTAAAGCCTCTGAAAAGATCACTTATGCTAATGCATTTGATGCAGAATTCTCCCTCCCCCTGAGAGAGAGAAGATCAACCACATTATTATCCATGTAGGAAGGAACCATTGAAGTTGAATCTAATATTTTGGCATCAGACAGATTAAAGAATAGATATGAAAAAGAGAAGAAAAGACAGAGAAAGGATGCCCCTACCTCCTCTAACCCAGTTGCATCTGATCCCAAAATTGAAGAGATGACTAATAATTTGAAGGATCTGACTTCTGAGATAGCTAAGCTAAAATGGGAATCCAAACAACCAAACAAAACCTTTCAAGGGGATGGTAATAGAAATTAGAACCAATTTAGAAAGCCTAATGATGCTCCTCAAGTAATGCAGAGAGAAAGGAGAAATGCTGATGATCAAAGGGTAGTGCCCCCTTTCCAAAACAATAAGATTGAGGAGATAGATGCATATAATGATGCTCTAGACAATACTGCTGTGCTTTTCAATGAGACAAATTATTATACCAGTCACTTAACACAACAAGAATATGAGGTAGCACAATTGTCAAATCAATTTGATGATTAGATAGGGGAAGATGGATTTATTCAAGGTCAACCCAAGAAGAAATATGATTTGAGGATGAGAAATGGAGCTTCCAAGGCCACCACCCCCGATCAATGCAAACAAGCAAAAGCCCCTCCCAAGACAAATCCAAATAAAGGTATGCCATCTAAAACTCAGTCATCTCCACTATCAAAACCTCTTGCCCCTGAAATAAAGGAAGCTCATAAGCCACCAACATCTTTCATCTTGGAATATGAGCTGAGAAAAATCAAGATTCCTATCCCTTTGACTGAATTGTTAAAAAATGAACCTTTCAAGAAATCCATCATGAAAGTTCTGCAACCTACTACTTCTAGTATATCTTCTGATGTCATTAATCTACAGGATGAAAACCCAACCATTACTGCGGGTCCACACATTGAGGATGGATCCAATGCTTCTCCTCCTTTCTATATATCTTTGAATGTCCATGATAAGATCCTGCACAAATGTCTTATGGACTTAGGAGCCTCTCACAATTTCATGCTCAAAGTTGTTATGGAAGAACTAGGTTTGGAGATTACCAAGCCTTACCAAGACCTGTACTCCTTTGATTCCAAGAAAGTAAAATGTCTGGGATTGATAAAGGATATGGTGGTTTATCTAGCACATTTACCCATGAAGAGTGTAGCGATGGAAATTGTGGTGGCCGACATCCCCCCAAAGTTTGGCATGCTCTTATCCAAAACTTGGGCTAAGAAGGTTGGATGATCATTGAAAATGGACCTCACATATGCCACCATTCCTGTGTTCGGTGGTGAGCACAAGAGGATATACAAAGAGGTAAGGTTAGCCTACATAGTCAATGATCATAAGAAACCAAGCAATCACCCCATTTATGCTATTGAGGATGGGATTGGTTCGTCTATTTTTCATTTAGATGACAATGAACCTAAAATATCAGTCAACCAATGCAAAGATCATCCAATGACTGGTCAACAAAACGAGGTGTGGAAGATGTATTTCGATGACTCTTCATCAAAATACAGATATGGTGTAGGTATTCTCCTCATTTCCCCTTCAGAAGAAGTTATAACCCTCTCTTATAAGCTAGAGTTTGAGACTACTAACAATATAGCTGACTATGAAGCTTTGGTATTGGGATTGAGGGTTGCCAAAGACATGGCCATTGATTGTTTAGTAGTTTTTGGTGATTCTGAGTTGGTCATCAATCAAGTGAGGAATATCTATCAAACTAAGCAACAAAGGCTCAAGCAGTATAGGAACGAGGTATGGGACCTGATCGATAATTTCTTTCTAGCATTCAACATCTCTTTCATTCCCAGAGAACAAAATCAGAAAGCTGATTCTATGGCCTTAGTTTCCAACATGTCCAGGCCTCCCATTGGCCCAAATAATAAATATCAGGTGGAAATTAGACATAGAACAACCATACCAGACAACATAAAGCACTGTCAAGTTTTTAGTGATGATTTAGAGTTGCAGAGATTTCTTCATGCCATTGATGAATTATCCAATATCTCAATTGATCACGAAAGTCAAGAAGATGAAAATGAGAAATTAGAAGATAAAAAATATTCTCATCTGCTGAAGACAACGACTGGTCATGATATTGTGGAGCTGAAAACCAATCACATTCCTAGAGGACTAGTACCATTGGAAAGATTGTTTGACAACAATGATGTTTATAAAGGAACTGCAATGAAGAATCAAGAAGAGGAGGTGACAGAGTGCAATATTGGGACCACTGAGAATCCCAAGATCATCAAGCTGTCCAAAGAATTAGCTACAGAACAAAAAGACAGGTATGTCAGCCTCATTAAAAATTTTGTTGATACTTTTGCATGGTCCTATGAATATTTGAAGACATTTGATACTGACATCATCTAGCACAAGATCCCTCTAAAAACTGGCTCCAAGCCATTCAGATATAAGATTAGACAATTTAATCCCATGTTAATGTACATAATTGAGAAAGAGCTAAAAATAATGTTAGATGCGAAGATTATTGTACCATTAAGGTATTCAAACTAGGTGACCAACTTAGTACATGTAAGGAAGAAGAGTGGGGAGATACGCTTATGTGTTGATTTCAGAAATCTAAAAAAATGCTCTTTGAAGGAAAATTACCCCCTCCCCAAGATGGATCATATTTTATAAAGGGTGGTAGGTGCACACAAAATTTCATTGTTGGATGGATACTCTTGTTATAACCATATAACAGTTTCTGAGGAAGATAAAGAAAAGACATCATTCACCACCCCATGGGGAACATTCATGTATGACAATATTCCCTTTGGGCTCATGAACGCATGGGCCACTTTTCAGAGGGCCATGGACATATCTTTTGTGGGAGATAAAGACAAATATATGGTCATATATCTGGATGACATTACCATTTTGTCCAAGACCGATGAGGAACATTTGCAACATTTGGAGTAGGTTTTCAAGAAATGAAGGAGGTATGGGATATCTCTCAATCCTAGGAAGTCTCACTTTTCCATGCCAGAAGGGAAGCTCTTGGGCCACATCATATCAACTGAAGGCATAAAAATTGATCCAAAGAGGGTTTTTTCCATTCAACAAATTGAAATTCCCAGAAATAAAAAGGCTGTCCAGTCTTTTATTGGTAAGATAAAATTCCTTAGATGCTTTATGCCAAATTTTGCTAAAATTCTGAAGCCTATTACTAACATGTTGAAGAAAGATGCTGTGATAAAATGGACTTTGGAGGAGAAATCATATTTCCAAACAATCAAGCAAGATTTAGTTGAAGCACCTGTATTGGCCAACCCTGACTATACCAAATATTTCTTCATCTTTTCCTTTTCCTCGAATGAAATAGTTGCTACTGTACTACTGCAGAAAAATGAAGGGGATGAGTAGCCCATATGATTCTTCAATAGAGTCCTCTGAGATGCTGAGATCAAGTATGATATATTATAGAAACAAGCTTATGCACTGGTCAAATCACTCAAGGCCTTCAGGGTTTATGTGCTACAGTCTAGCATAACAACCTTTGTTCCTAGCAACAACGTCAAGGAGATTCTGGTCCAGCCAGACAGTGAGGGGAAAAGAGGAAGATGGATTGTCAAATTGTTGGAGTATGAATTGCACATAAATCCCACCAAGATGATCAAGGGGCAAGGACTGGCCAAATTTCTATCATAATCAAACTGCAAGGCGCTAGAATTTCATCAAACCTTCACCCAATTAGATGCACCCATCATACAACCTGGACAAGACAACTTACAGGTATTTGAAAAATATTCCTCTTCACCTTGGTATAAAAACATCATCTATTTTCTACAACATTTTGAATGTCCACCAGATGTGAAGAAGACGAAGGCCAAGTATCTCAAATTGAAAGCTATCAAATTCTGCATCTCGAACCAGAACCTGTATTGGAGAGATCCTTCTCTCATCCTGTTAAGATACCTTGATGAAAATGAAGCTAAACAAGTCACGAAAGAGATGCACAGAGGAGCGTGTGGAGGACCCTACCACTAGAAGGTCACAATGCTCAAGATCCCGAGGGAAGGATATTACTGGCCCACCCTTTTCTATGATGTCTTTGCCACTGTTAGAGCATGCAATGAATTCTAGATGTTTGCAGGGAAGAAAAAGTTATTATCACTACCCCTGCAACCTATCAATGCCAGTAGTCCGTTTCAACAATGGGGGGTAGAATTCATAGGAGAAATAAATCAACCCTCTATTGGACAACACAAGTGGATCCTCACTACCACCGACTACTTCACCAAATGGATTAAGGCTGTGCCCACCAGAAATGTCATTGACAAGGTAATCATGAATTTCCTAGAAACTATTTTTTTTTCCAGATTTAGTTGCCCCAGTAAGCTTGTAACAGACAATGCACAAGAATTCAAGTCCAAAGCCATGATTGAATTCTCTGGAAGCCACAACATTTCCTTGACACATTCCACACCCTAATACCCTCAGGGAAATGGCCTGGCAGAATCATCAAACAAGACTTTCATCAGGATCATTAAAATTTTTTTGACTGAAAGAAAGAAATCCTGGGACTCTAAACTCAAATATGCCTTATGGGCTGACATGATCAACACTAAGAAGTCTCTGGGAACCTCACCATTCCAACTTGTTTATGGAATAAACGTTGTTTTTCCTACTCAGCTCGATATACCAGTCCTGAAATTCTTGTAGGAGGATATTGAGGAGACCAATGACATCCAACGAAGGATCTTCCATATTGTAGAAGTTGAGTAGAGAAGAGAGGCACTTAATCAGAGAACAGAGGCATACCAGAGCAAGATCAAATCATCCTTTGATAAGAAAACCAAGAAGGATATTTTTCAAGAAGGTGACCTGGTTTTGAGGTGGGATGCCAGAAGGTATGACAAGTCCAAGCATGGTAAATTCAACAACCTCTGGCTTGGCCCTTTTAAGGTGGTTGAAGTTTTGAACAACAACACATTCATCTTGCACAATATGGATGATACAAAGATCTTTGGAGGCCCAATAAATGGGCGCTTCCTGAAACACTATTTTGTTTGAGGATGGGGGAAGGTCCCTCTTGTACCATATACACTTTCCTTTATTGTTTCTTTTGATTAGTTAGTTGTGTGTGAATAAATACTCCATAGCCCAACAAGGCGCTGGGGTGTATTTTCAGTTTTTAATTCAATAAAATGCATGGCTGAGGGACAATAATACATATGTAGGGCTGACAGATAGAAATGAGGGAAGTGATGAAAGGTAAGAGCAGTTATCTAATCTCAAGGCACCGATCTACAGTTCTTATCACCTCACAGGGATGAGTTATCCCCAGTTGGATCCAATGTTGTAACCTAGGTCTACCAAGCCTTTTCTATGCACAGGAAATGTCCATGCACATGAAAAAGCAATCCAGAGCAAAAAATTTCAGGCCCAAACTGTGGGAACATACAGGTTGATTTTTGACGGCGGAGATCCATCAGGTCAAATAGATCAACGACTCTTGTCCATTCGGGTTCCAGAATTGCACAAGTTTTAATATTAAGTTTTAAGTACTGAGTTTCTGAAGACTTGAAGCCTCCGAAGAGCTGAAGACCCGAAGTCCCGAGAGCCTGCCATGTCACTCCGAGCCCATACCACTTCGAGATATTTCAAAGCACCGACATTCAAAACTCCAGAAGCCCGAATGTCCAAAGTGAATTGGGACCATCCATCGACAATGACACACGGAAGCAGATCATCCACTTCAGGGATTTTCCTCTGGGATATTTTCATGTTTCACATTCGAAAGTCCCGAAGAGAGGAATGCTGAATACCTGTGGAGCCGAATTCCTGAAGCACGGGACAACCATCAATCGAGACACGTGGCACACTCACGAGTCATGACACGTGGAATTCATCCTAGGTCATTTGGTTGTGTCATTCACTCATTTCCACGTGACATGTGTCACCTTTCTTTCCAGGACACATCAACAACCATGACGTCATACAACGCTAGGCCACCACGTTACTTCAGGGTTTTCCTCCGAGAGATTTTCATGTTTCACATTCAAAAGCTTCGAAGATCCAAAGACCCGAAGTCTCGAAGTAAATCTAGACCATCCATAAGAGGGGACACATGGAAACAAATCTTCCACTTTGAAGATTTTCCTCCGAGAGATTTTTCACGCTTCACATTTGAAAATCCTAAAACCTGGACTTCCAAAGAGAATATGGATTGTTCATCCATCATGACACATGGCAATAGATTTTTCACTTTAGATATTTTCCTTCAGGATATTTTTCACGCTTCACATTTGAAACTCCCGAAACCTAGACTTTCAAAGAGAATATGGACCATTCATATGTCATGACACATGGCAACAGATCATTCACTCCAAAGATTTTCCTCCAGGAGATTTTTCATGTTTCACATTTGAAACACCCAAAGCCCGAAAGTTCAAAGTGAATATGGACAATCGATCCCAAGTCAAAGAGAACCGTCGATCCTTGCAGCAGGTAAATATCTCCCACAATCACATGCTTGAATGAAATCAGATCACCGCGTCACCTCCGCTCATCCCACTCACTACTCTCGCTCCTCTCACCACCTGACACTCATCCTCCATTAACCCCCACGCTGATATCCATCAACGGTGGCCCACCTCTCCAGATCAATGGTCCTTATCACATCTCAGACCCCCCCGACCACTCTACCTTTAATGGTGGGTGGGGGGAGGTCCGAGCAAGTGGTTTTCCCATTGCAGGCCCTACCTAACGTGGAGGCTCCTCAAGAACTCAAACTCCCCCCTCTCGAATCCACTTACCACCTACACCCCCTCCGAGTTCCTCCCGGGTTGTTTTTCAATACCGCCCCCTCTCGCCTTTTGCCACTTTTTCACCACTCACTTCCCAACCTATCTACTCCTCCTCTCCCTACGTGTCACCTGTATCATTCACTATACGTCGCCACCTCCATACTCTTGATACCTCCACTGTATTCGCACCTCCTCTCACTTTGACATATGTCTTCACAGGTCATCTACCCTCGCGTCCATTCATCCCGTCTCGCGATTGGACACTCACCTCCACGTCTCCCCTCGTGCCTGATGGGCCAAAAACCATTCCAGTGAAGCTATTTCATAGGTACAAATGGCATCTGACGGGGCCAATATAGAGTGCACTTGGCTTCCGAAAGCTCAGGCATAGACAAAGATTTAAGTCTTAGTCACAGGTCTATGGAGATTAGTCTCAGAAACACTTCAACAAACTCTGCTCATGTAGCTGGTTATCTCCAGTGGCCTCCAACATCTCACAGACATGCCGTCATTCAACACAAAGCTCTTCTCTGTCACTCCGAGGCCTATTTTTAGCTACTCAATTCCTCCAACACATGTGTCAGTTCTGTCACAGAGACAGTAGTAGTTTTATTTGATTAAGT
>ML870543.1:21640-35090 GCA_009831015.1 Picea engelmannii | reverse complement strand
AATCCTTCAATGACTTCAACTGCCTCTCCACCATCCACATCGACATTGTGTGTACTAGTCCACATAATTCAATCTCCTCAACTTGGTGTATGAGGTAGTGTTCTTGTGCATTGAAAAATGATGGAGGTAGATACTGTTATATTTGACACATTAGTCAGGGAATTTCTCTCTTCCAATACCTTATATATTTTTTATGGATCTCTTTTGATGATAGCCATTGTTGGCCCTTGACCAGTTTTGGGAGATCCTTGGTCAAGTTGACCTATTTTGGGACTTGGACAACCTACCGAAGGCGGAGCGCAAGACGAAGCAGAGATCGCGGGATCTCGACCCCTTTTTGGGTCCTTTTTTGGATTTGGGATTATGTAACGGGTATGGGGATGTCGGCCCATGGGTTTACCCATGTTTAAGCCTATTTTGTAAAGTATAAATAAATGTCTAGGCAATGTAAGGAGAGGCATATATGTGTGTGTGTGTGTGTGTGTGTGTGTGTGTGTGATATTGGGCTAAGTGCTAAGTATGGATTGTATATTCTTTGTGCATACTCTGTGTGACATGCAGAGCTATGTGCAAGTAATTGTAAGAAGGCTTGGTGTTTTACCCTAACTCGAGGAAGGAGAATCTGGCGAAGTGCACGCAGATCTCCAGTCTTCTGCGGAGTAGGATTTTGATGCTATGTGCTTGTAAGAATCTTGAATAAAGATAATAAAGAATAAGAGTTGGTGGACGTAGCCCCAGGGTGGGGGTGAACCACGTACATGTTGTGTTTCTATGCTTTGTGTGATGTGTTGATGTGTTTATGTCTTTACTTGCTAAGTGATTTGATATAGATGGATAGATTTTTTTATGATTTGTGCTAACGATGTATATGGATGTTAGATATGAACTATGTGAACTTGCTTAGTGCTTAAATCTGCTAGATCTAATCTATCCCTTTATGCTAAGAGCTTAGATACGTTAGATCTGAATGAATGTTGCGATGCTCTGTTTTATCTGCGGAGTATATACTAATTTGAATGTTGATGAACTGTAGTTTCTAAGTGCTATGTTAAGTATTAGAATCACATATCTGTGTCCCAACTAAGGTTTCACAGACTGGAGTCCTACAACCACCCCTGCCTCTACCTCGAGTGAGACTTCATCTGCTTCACAGGTGTTGTCGAAAGGGATGGTAGTTAGGGTTTTTTTGGTGTGTTTTTGTAGCGTTGAACCCTGGGTCTACCCCTGTGCCAACAAATGGTTCCGTTGTTGGGACCTAAACTATGATTGTTGAGAATAGAGGAAGAATAAGCTTTGTGCAAAGATCTGACCTGAAACTGTGAAATCTTCGTGCGTAGATATGTTTCCCTAGTGCGCAACATTCCACTTGACCTGTGAAGCTCTATGCCAAGAAAGAGGTCATATCTAAAGAAAAGAGGTAAGATCTGGAAGCTCTATACTCTGATAAAGGTAAGAATAGTGAAAAGTTCTAGATCTGAAAGCTTTGTGCTCTGTAGAAGTAAGATAAGTGAAATTGTTTGTTTCAACAGTATGGATCTAGGTATGTTTGATAGATTATGTCCTAGCTTGAAAACTAGGGCACTAATAGATGAAAGAAGGTTTGACATGCATAAATCTGATAAGAATACTGAGAGATATGTTATACCTATGCATAAAGAGAATGTTTGGACTAACAAGTGGATGCAGGATCCTAGAAAGAAATGTTTGTAGGTTAGCTACCATGATCCTAACGCGCAGTACAGGAAAGGTTGGGAATCATTTAAAAGAAAGAGAGGATAAACCCTCTGTTACAGTTACAAAAAACTGGGACACCTTCCTAAGGAGTGCCCTAGGAGAAGACCTAGTTGTCTTTGTTGCAAAGCTATGGACCATGAAGTATTGGATTGCCCCTAGAATGATTTCTAAGCTTGAAGGAATGAACATGAGACAAGAAAACCCTAAGGCATATCCATAAACTACGATTATGGAAGATCCCTAGAAAGAATTAGAGAAAGTATTGCTACAGATAAAATACACCCTGAATGACCACTGACATGTTATTTTATCAGAGATACTCAAAGAAAAAGCATGAATAGAAGCAAGAATAGGAGATTTAGACATTGACTGTGTTCTAGATGAGGAAACACAGGTGAATATCATGACAAAAAGAACTTGGGAAGCTATAGGAAGGCCTATTGTGATTCCTTCATTAGGAGGAATAGGAATATTCAAAGGAAAGTTGATAAACCTATGTGGAAAGCTCACCCAGATACCTATGAATTCCAATGGGACTTCGACAGAGGGGGATTTTGAGATTGTTAAATTTATTGAGAATAGTGCTCCATTTACTATGTTTCTCGAAAAACCTTGGATTGAAAGAGATCATGCCAGAAGGGAAGAAAAATAAGTCTTAGAGAAGAAGAAACAAGAGTTAAAAGATTTCATGACTAGAAGGATCTCACACTTGATTGAAGAACAAAAGAACATATCGAAGCTATATAACACCAGAGACTCAGATATCGAAGTTGAAAGAACACTAGAAGACCCACAGAAGATTGAAGTACCTATTCCAGATAAAGAAGAAGTATCACCCTCGAATCTTAGGAAAGAATCTCAACAACACGAAGTAACTATGCCAAACACAGATAAGAATCAAAATGGAAAAAGGAATACCAAGACGAAGCTCACTAGAAAGAAGGCCATAAATCTAAGTAAGAAGAGAGCTAAGATCGAAAATTTACAGAAGGTTCCAAAGGGAACTTCGCAGAGGGAAAATTTACAAAATTGGAGCTTCATTAGGATAACAGAACAGCGCCACATGGCACTTTTCCAGTGCAAAGAAATATATCCGTTGGGAACAATATAACCATTCAACCGACCCTCTGAATGGGAAGAAAGGAATTTATGGTTTGCCACTAGACCGTTGGACCGCGCCGTAACAGACAGAATAGAGTTAATGAAGGCTTTTCGCCCATTGCAAGAGATCTATTTCCAATCTATATATTTATCCCATCGCACCATGCATCGAGAACACTTTTTTCTAACCATAAATCTGAGCTCACAGAATCGGTGATTTTTCACAGTGTTCATCGCGAGATTTCCTTCCATCCCGTTGCCTTGAAGCAGTTACTCTTCGAACATGAGATTTCCAATCTTGAGCATGTATGTCAGACAAGTTCTGTGCCGCAGAGAAATTTTTTGAAGAAGTTCTCATCAACCTCATGATTGAATGAGTAATTTTGATGTCTGTAGGTATACAAGCGTCATCGACGAGAGGACTGCAAGCCTCTCTGTCTACTTCTCCCAGAGCCAGATAATCCCGACCCTCAGCGGAAAAGAGAACCAATCACAAAGAAGACCTAACAAATGTGAAGTTGATTCCAACCATATTGCCCAATTACATCCTGCCTCTAGATGGCACGGTAAATCGTGATAGAGTGCCAAGAGATTTAGAGTACACCATGGTCACTATGTACCTCCCGAAGGGGATACGTGCAGTTCGAACAGAGCAGGATAAGTTCACAGAATTGAATTTTAGAGACTTCAAACTCGGATATCTCAAGATATATGGTATGCTTGACCCGTACAAGTACCTAACCAGAATGAAGGGGAAGAATTCAAAGATAATTCCCCAGCCGTGGACGATGAACCTCGCACAGTCCACCTTGTTGAATGTCATGAAGATCCCACACTTCGGAAGACACCAGAAAGTCAACACATGTATCAAGATGCTACTGTCGTGTTACCATGGTGGCTACTTATGGCTAGACCATCGTATTACATTTTACCCAATGTTGATCCAAAGGATCACTTGACTGAGTATGCAAGGACCCGACCCGTAGGAGTTTTCTTTAGGAAAATCTGCAGATCGCTCGCTGGCACAGAAGATCAATGATACATATGGCGATGTTGAGAAGGGAATAAGAGGCTACAAGGTAGCTTCCATCTAGAGTGGTGCGATGCACCTATCATGTCAACTGATAGCTGGAAAGTTAGCAAGGAATAACTGACCTACACAGGTCATTGGCTTTGTCGTTGACCTCACAGGGAAGTGCGCGGAAGGCCTACAGATGAACTGGGCGAAGTACCTAGTTAACCAATTGGAACTAGACTGCCAAGAAGCACAGGATCAGGGTTATGAATTTCATTTCAGGTGGTTTCTGATCCTCATTGCATTTGTTGCCTGGGAGATGACGAAAGGTGCAACCTTCCCATACATAGAACCGTTCAAAACGCTTTCTTCGAAGTTCACTACCCTTTGGTATTCAAGTGATATGAACAAACAGTGGCAGTCGAATGTTGTGCTTCATATATATTACCTCTAGCTAAAGAGATTCATCGAAGATGAGCCTCGCATGACTCCGAACACCTTACAAAGGTTCTGACCCCTGATGAAGTTCAGCGTAGATTGGCACTTCATTTACATTACAGTGCGAGAAGATGAACATAAAGAGAAGCTCCAACCATATTATAAACTTATAGAAGAATACCTTGAGGAGATCACTGAGGAATGGTCCGATGACCTCCTTATCCCCGCCAACCCTATAGAGATATATGATCTTGACAGCCTAGAGGACACTCATAAAGAACAGAATACATCAAAGAAGACTGAGGAAGTCCAAAATTTAAGCAGCACCTCAGGAAAGACTGCTTTAGTGTCACCTGAACGAGGGGGTGATGACGAAGTAAAATCTAAACAGAAGCAAGGTGAAGTAACACCATCCAGAGACGAGCTTGACCCCTTGAAGAAGAGGAAGGTTCCCCCCCGATACCTTCTTCCCAGAATAAATCGAAAGCCACCATGACCAAGATGCAGACTATCCTCACCTCCGATGATTTTGACTTCATCATAGCATCCCTGAACGACGCTTCACTGGAAGTAACAGAGAAACAAGAAGCCAAGCAGGAAGAAATGTATGATAGAATTGGAGTCGAACTCTGAGGGGTACAGCAGACCCTTCAGTCCAGCCTCCCAGTCTCCACTGCACCCCTGCCATCGGGAGAACCAGAGTTGGGAGATGAGCCAGCCCAACTCCATTGACTAGATGATACAGTCGAAGCTCACCTTCGACGAGAACAAGAAGAAACAAAACAAGCCACCCAGGCCTTGAAACAAGTGCAAGGAATACTCTTAGAACAACGCAATGCTGCAGAACAGGAAAAGATTGCTCTCCAAGCGAAGTTTGATGAAGAAAAAGAAAAGATGCAGCAAGGAAAAAAACACTTGCTCGCGGAGAAACTCAAAGTGAAAGAAGAGGTTAGTAGAGCACTTCGCTCTGTGACAGTCTTAGAAATAAAGGCAGAGGACCAATTCACACAAAAAGTAGAGCATCTTTCAGAATCTATCCAGCAGCTACATCAACGCATAGCAGACTTAGAGCTGTGCACAGTGCCCGAGACTCCGCAGGATGTAAGGGATCAAAGAGAAGCAACCGCCCGGAGCGCAATTGAAAGGATAAAGGCCCTTTCCATGGAATGCAAGAAACTGTGTAATCGCAGTGCCCAGACGTATGAGAAACTCACTGAGAACCCAAAATTGCAGGCACTGGGGTCACAACTCTAGGAATCGAAGCAGTAAGAAAAGACAATATAGGTGCAGTTGAAGCCCCTATCAGCTGCAGAAAGAATGAAGTAATCCCAAGAGAAATACATCATCTAGCAGCAGATCCACACTATCCAGAGTAGATTTATGGAAGTAACTTAGAGGATCCAACCTATACAATATAAGGATTACCAATTGTTCACAGAGATCGAAGGTCGAGGATTAGAACAGGAGCAAGTTGTTGCTGCAGCAGAATAACGCCTAGAAGGACCCGTGAACGAGGCATTCATCCTAGAGTTCATTGAACAGGAGGCTATGGAATAGAAGCAAGTTGAAGCAGCTCGAGCCACTCTCGAGGATTTTGAAGCAGAACTACCCATACCAGAGTGACTCGGGACGAGTCACAGGTGAGTGTTGAGGGTTTGTTGGCCCTTGACCAAGTTTTGGGAGATCCTTGGTCAAGTTGACCTATTTTGGGACTTCGACAACCTGTCGAAGGTTGAGCACAAGAAAAAGTAGAGATCATGGGATATCGTCCCCTTTTTGGGTCCTTTTTTGGATTTGGGATTATGTAACGGGTTTGGGGATGTCGGCCCATGGGTTTACCCATGTTTAGGCCTGTTTTGTAAAGTATAAATAGATGTCTAAGAAATGCAAGGAGAGGCATATATATATATGTGTGTGTGTGTGTGTGTGTGTGTGTGTGTGTGTGATATTGGGATAAGTGCTAAGTATGGATTGTATATGCTTTGTGCATACTGTGTGAGACTTGCAGAGCTACATGCAAGTAATTGTAATAAGGCTTGGTGATGTACCCTAACTCGAAGAAGGATGATCTGGTGGAGTGTGCGCAGATCTCCTATCTTCTGCGGAGTAGGATTTTGATGCTATCTGCATGTAAGAAGATTGACTGAAGATAATAAAGAAGAAGAGTTGGTGGACGTAGCCCCAGGGTGGGGTGAACCACGTACATGTTGTGTTGCTATGATTTGTGCGATGTGTTGATGTGCTTATGTATTTACTTGCTAAGTTCTTTGATATAGATGGATAGATCTATTTATGATTTGTGATAACGATGTATATGCATGTTAGATCTGAACTATGTGAACTTGCTTAGTGCTTAAATATTCTATTTTTAATCTATCTCTTTATGCTAAGTGCTTAGATACATTAGATCTAAATGAATGTTGTGATGCTCTGTTTTATCTACGGAGTAGATACTAAGTTGAATGCTGATGAACTATAGTTGTTAAGTTCTCTGTTAAGTATTAGAATCACAAATCTATGTCCCAGCTAAGTTTGCATACACTGGAGTCCTACAACCACCCCTACCTCTACCTTGGGTGAGACTTCATCTCCTTCGTGGGTGTTGCCGAAAGGGTCGGTAGTTAGGGTTTTGTTGGTGTGATGTTGTAGCGTTGAACCCTTGGTCTGCCCCTATGCCAACAACCACCTACAAATGTCGATGATATAAAATAATATCAAGGCATATATAAATTTGTAGATAAAACATAATATGTCAATAAGTTCCGCTACAAATCAAATAAGAAGTACATTTTCCTTATAAAACATTACTTCATGTATTTTCCAAGTACATAAATAATTTGTTTTATGTTGTTGTCAAAGTCGTCTGGGATAGATAAAGGCAGAACTTACTGTAACAAAAAACAAATAATTATTATTTGTTTCCAAAAAATGTGTACCTACTACCAATAAGCAAATATATTATAACCTACTAACCTTGAACGACGAGATTTTCTTCTGGGACCACAAACTGGGCATGCAAATTTACCCTTTGTTTGAAGACCTACAAGATATATGAATTAATGTAGCATCGAATTAGAGTTGCAATTTAAAATAATGCATTATATTTTCAATAAATATATATAATATTAAATCACAAAATAAAGTAACAATATACCACAAAAATGTGCTAACCTGGGAGCATCATGAATTGTCCATGATACTTTTCCATGGAATTGAAATCATTTTTTTCCCTATTGGTCTAGAGATGTCATACATTGTGACGCCAGCCCATAACTTCAACAACTCATCGATAAGAGGCTCAATATATACGTTCATATATTTAACCTGGTACTTACCTAATTGGTTCAACATATTGCATGATTAATTATACTTATCTGGATGTCGTTATATATAAAAGAAATAATTACCATGCATGAAACAAAGAAATGAAATATTTTGTCATACTTTAAAGCAAATAAAAGATAATTAAATACCTGGAACAATTATTTCCAAAATTGTGTGCTCTCTCTTGATTGACATCCAAGGAGGAAGGTTATTGTTTATAAAAAAAATAGGCCACACTGAGTACGTAGAACGAAGCTCTCCAAATGGATTGACACCATCAACTCCCAACGAAAGTCTAACAATATGAGGTTCTTCTTTAAAAATTGGCCACTTTTCTTCGATGTACTTCAATGCAGAACCATCTGCAGGAATTCGAAGAACATCGTCTTGACTTCTATTCTTTGCATGGAAATCCATAAACCATGCTATACTTTGGCACCTGAACAACCGTTGGAAACATGAAATTATCGGAATATAACGAAGAACTTTGTGAGGCACCTTCTTTGACGTTTTATTGGTTCAATATCTACTTATTTGACATTGTGGGCATTCATTTTCTAATGCATATTGTCCATAGTATATTATATGATCATTAGGACATGCATTAATAGCCTGATAGTCCATTCCAATTTCTTTCATAATCATGGATATTTCTCGATATGTGAGTGGAAAAATATTTGACGTCGGTAATAGAAATTCACCTAACAATCTACAAAATTCAAAACAACAAATCAATTTAAACAATATTCATCATCAATATCGCATCCATACTAATTTAAAAATTAGAAAACAATAGCAATATATGAAAAAATTGAACCTTTTAAGTATTTGTGAACATGCAGGCATAAATAATTAACAAATTAAATACCTTAGTATCTGTGTGAGGAATGTGTTTGATAAACCATTCAAAACCTTCAAGTTCACCAACAACAATATAGCATATATAAGATTTTTTGTTGAGCCTTCATGAAGAGGTTGACGTGACTTCTCGAGTAGAGGATCAACATCATGACTATCATCCTGGTTCTCCTCATCCATTGGAGCAAATGTGTCTTGGATCAATCTGTGTATCTCATCTTCCTGATTTGAATCACTAACGTTATATCCATTGATATCATCATTAATAACTTTATCAACAACTTCAATATTATGATCTCGAAGTTCATCACCTTATAAAGGAGTATTTCTGCTAGTACTTGGCAAATAACTCTTTGGAGGTCAAAATTTTGGGGGTATCATCTATATATTTAAAAACAACGTAGAAAAGTTAGTGTATATAGAAAATATAAAAATCCCGATAAGAAATATTACTAAAAATCATGACATGATGACTATTACAAAGAATACATAATTAAATATCGAATCCTCTTACCATGGGACGATATTCATAACCCCCTTCGGCGTGCCCCTTCTCCCTACAATGTCTTTCAGTTGTTGTTATTAAAAGTATTTTTCTTTGCAAGCCCCTGCAATCATAGCAAGGGAAATAAATTTTTCCATCACCCCTCGCCTCTAATGTCACTCTTAACTGAGCAAGCTTCTTGTCATTTTCGTTCATAGTGACAAATCCTTGTACTGACAAGTAATTGTCTTACCTACACCATACCAAATAGTAAGTTTTCAATTTTTTATATTTTAGCTAATCCTTCATGATATTTTAGCTACTACTTTCGATTATGATATGTTTATTTATAGTGACCTACAATCCTCACAACTATTTCTTCTAAGAAATTTTGACATGCTTTTTTTATTATTATTATCGATTAACTATTAAGATCGATACGATTCAATTTGTACTTTAGAGTAGTGTGTAATGAATCACCATGGAAAATAATTACACACCATTTAACGAAAGTTGTCAAAATTTCTCAAAACTTGAATCACTCGACACCATACACTAGCCTCTAAGTTGTTTTCTAGAGAAAATGTCAATCTTTGAAATTCACCACTAAAAAAAGAATGCCATCCACTTGTCATCCACAATTGGGTTTGGTTGGTTTAAATTATGACGTGTTGATTTGCATCTACATACAATGGTCACAATTTTATGCTACTTACAGTGGTCACGGTTTTATTTTCTCAGACACTTTGGCATGTTCTCATTTTTCATTGTCTGACTAGTATATTTCATCATGTTATCGTAGATTTCTTCATGAAATTTTTATATTTTAGCTACTCCTTATTAATAGTGTATAAACAAGTTACATCAACTACAAACTAGAGTTAATCACTACATCTAGAATTGTGTGTGATTATAAAAAATTGAGAGAAACAACATAACATAAGGATACAATGTTATATGACTAACGTCCTAACCTAATACTAGACTAAAAGTATGACATTAATATATATAGGCACAACATCATAGAAACAAAAAAGTTAGAGAGCTAACAAGGTCACTAAGGGATAAAATTAGACCTAAGAGGATTTTTTTTCCACTTTCTATTTCAAACATTAGTCCAACCGGTAAATTTGTTATGAGTTGTTGGTTTTGTAATAAGGATTAAATTTACATAAGGAATTATAGGCTCAAATTAATCTAGATTGATAATGACATTATTTTTTAATGTTTGAATTGAATTATTGATGGAGTAATTTTTTCTCTTTTTAAAATACTTCTTCGGAAAATATTTTTCTTGACATTTCACATGAATTTCCATAGAATATACTAACTAGATCCGAAAACCAATGACATGAAATATGGTACTGCACATATAATATATTATCAAGGAAAAAACAAGCTACATGAAATTTCATTTGAACAAAAAATTACAAGTTAAATGAATACATAAATAAAAAAACATACTAACCTTGCAAGTTCAAAATCCGAGCTATGTAGATCGAGAATTAGATTTGTTCAACCGGTGGGTGACGGAAAAAAATAAACAGTTCGAACAAATGCCAAAAATGGTGTCACAACTATAGCAATTGTGTCGCAAAGTCTCTTAAAGTCAGGTATATATAGATCATCTAGTCAACTAGCCGTTAGCATATTCTTTTTAAGATAGGAAAAATATTTGTGGCAATAGTGACGAACTTTCATGGCAAGAGACGAAAATCCCACCCAATTTAAAAAACCTATTCATGGCAATAGCGAAGAACATTCGTGGAAATAGCGACGAAAATCCCACCCAATTTAAAAAAAATATATGAAAATAATGGAAACGTGGAAAAATTGTGGAATAATTTGCCCATATGTAGTGGTGTAATACGGTGGGCCAGACTTACAATTGTTCTCCTGGGCATTGGTTATATCATGGTGGATCTTGTTGCTTGACATAGGTAGACACATAAGTTACTTGCAGGGGTTATTCTATAGGTACCCTGAGTCAGATAAGGGTTGGAAAACACACAACCTTTATGGAGGATTACCTCTTTGGGGGGATTTGACTAACTGTGTTGTTAAGCCCATGAGGGCCCTTATAATTTATTTTTATACCTCCAATATTTTGAAGGGAGTCCCAGGCCCCTCTTCGGGGAGGCATACCTACTCTAGTGACGGAGGCCTCCTTTTCAGCTACTATATCATATTTGTATGCATTTGGCATTTTTGTTTTACTTTGGTTTTCTCTATGATTGTTAGTTGGCCTTAGGATTTGGTTTCATATCTCGAGTCTTGAGTCATCGTGGATAAATACTAGCCTCCTCACAGGTCTCTCCATTTTTTGAAGTTACCACCACATTTTGAGTCTTTATAGAAGTTTCCTTCTAAGAGGAGTAAAGTTAATAGACGTGGTACATATATCTCCACTTCCCAGACTTGTGATTATCCAATTATGAGTATTGATTCGAGTCCAAATGACACTAGGAGTCCCTCGACTCTTATACCTTATGTGGTTAATGGGACTCCTTTGACTCCTTCATATGTGATGGTTGTAGTGCCATAGGTTCTCGTCCTTACTCCTAGCCATCCTGTAGTTTCTAATCGACCCATAGAAACAAACCCTTTCGGGTCTCTCTTTGGTACATCTGGGTACAATTCCCAGCCCATACCTTCGGTCTCTAACCCTTTTTATTTTGGTATGCCCAATATGACATCGCAACTTCCATCCTCCATTCCAACGACTAATGAAAACCCTAGTCTTGGACCTGGGGGAATGCCTCCTCCACATACTCCTCTCTCATTTGGGGGAGCTCATAGTCCCCAAATGAATTCTATGGTAGGAGGCCAACCTCCTCTTCCTCCTGGGTCTAATCCTAGTCTCAATTCTCCTAAATGGAGTACTCAAATAGGAGGATAATATACTTCCTATATTTCATCCTTTCCCCCTTATTCCTCCATGTTGATTCCAACAAACACATTTGTTATGACAAATCCACCCCTATCCTCCAGATTTTCACCCAGAGGAAGTCAATTTCACAATATGGGCAACCCCCATTCTGGAGCTCCTCCAGTTGGGGGCAATGTTTATAACCATCACTATGCCACCCCTGCAGGTATGGTGCCCATAGAACCTCTAATGAATCAATTTGAAGGAGGATATTACCCTTCTAGACAGAGCCATGGTATATACCAGAACCCTAGATGGTCTAGAATCCCTCAACACCAATCTTTCTTGGGAGCATGGGCTCATACGCCACAACATTGGCTCCCTTTTATGGCCACACTTAATATTCAATATTTGTAGATATTAATGAATAACCCAATGCATATTGATCTTTCATGGCCCCCCATCCCCACCAAAATTCCTTTGTACATTCCAAAATTCAAGGGAAAGGCTGGCAAGGATTCAGGTGATCATGTTACTACTTTTCATCTTTGGTGCTCATCCAATTCCTTGAATGAATATTCTATTCATTTGAGACCATTTCAATGCACCCTCACGGGGTTTTCCATGAAATGGTACATTGAGCTACTCGGGGGAATGTACATAAACTTTAATCAGATGATTTTGGTCTTTCTCAACCACTTCCAGTTGTCGATTCATTATGATGTCGACATAGAACTTTTTTCAGCCTTCCGCCAAGATAATACCATGCATATCTCAGACCATATCCAAGAGTGGCATAGATGGAAGAGGTTGATTAAAGCCCACATTCCTCCAGAGCTTATTTTGGAGTGGTTCCTGAAGTCCTTATTGCCTTATATTTCGAAGGATGTTTCTACATATGGAGTAACAATTGAGGAAGAAGCTATTTTCAAATCCCACCAACTAGACCTCATATATGCTCATTTTGGGATGTTGTATGAAATTATTCCCAACGAGCCATGGTCGAATTATGACCCTAGAAAAAATCCTGAGCCTCATGTCGATGGAATCATAGGCTCTACAAATGCTAATTCTACAGACTTGGTGATGAACCATTTGAAGGATTTGTCTCTAAGCCAGCCTATAGTAGGACAAGATTTTTCTTCATCCTCCACTCCCACTCAGTCGGTGGGTGTGCAATCTGTACAATTGTCGTCCAACCCAAATGGTAACCAATAACTAGGAGGGAATATAAAGAAAGGACAAGGTAATAATCATAAGGGTGGGAAAAATAATAACAAATACAAGGATGAAAATAACAATGATAGATTGAATAATAATGTTGGTGAGGGAAAGAAAGGAAAATGAAAGGTCAAGTTTCCTTGTAAAATTTGTAATGATGATCACCTTACCCACCTATGCCCCAAAATTGAGGAAGTCTCGATCTTATCACAATCGCCTGATGTGTTGACCAATCCGTTTATGCATAATCAGCAAATGGCTTTGGTGTTAGAAAAACAGGACCGCGGAGCAATAAAATAAAACAAATGCAGAAACAAAACACAGAAGACACACAATACAAGAGAGACACAGATTTACGTGGTTCACCCAGTGTGGGCTACGTCCACCAGAGAAATTTCCAGGTCCT
>ML870543.1:0-14875 GCA_009831015.1 Picea engelmannii | reverse complement strand
CTTTTACCTCCTGGGCCTTTAGCCCCTTCTTCCCACAAGACAAGATGTACCCTGGATGGTCATCCTAATGGCTAGACTAGGGGAATGGGATGGATGAGCGGGGTTTTAAGATGTAAGAGTGATAATATGATGGGAGTGGACGATGGTTCTGCAAACCCCCCTTGGTGGCTAACCAAAACCCATGAATACCAACTTGCTATGCCACCCCATCAATTACCCCGACAGTGGTCAAATGGATTAGTGTAAGATCCAAGCAGTTATCTGAAATGAAAGAGATCTAATGCATACATAAGAAGGTTATAATGATCAAATATGACACATACCATGATACCTCGAACCAATTACCTCATGGAGCAAGAGCCTTTTCTGATGCAAACCCAGGTCGGTAGTGGTACTGCTGGCAAGACAAGTATAGCTGAGAAGAAGAAAAGATGGGCCCTCAAGGGCCATGCTCAAGTCAATCTGCTCTCGTACTCCATGTCTGGGATCATGTGGGCCTCGAAACATGATCTCCTAGTTATCCCTAGATAGCGGGGATAACATAAGGAAGAGGTAGAGCAGCTACTTAATGTTGGTTTCATATACCTGGTTCCCTTGACCGAATGCGTGTCCAACCCCATTCCTGTGAATAAGAAACAAGGAAACATCTGTGTGTGTATGGATTTTCGAGACCTAAACAGGGCTTGTCCTAAAGACAAATTCCTGACTCTTTTCATAGACTGTATTCTTGATGAGTGCATGAGAAGAAAAGGTTTTTTTTTTTATGGACGGATTTTTAGGATATAATCAAATTCAAATCAAACCCAAGGATCAACACAAGACGATGCTTATTTGTCCTTGGGGTACTTTTTCATACCGGAAAATTCCTTTTAGCCTTAAGAATGCAGGAGAAACCTTCCAATGTGCCATGACCTTTTCTTTTCATGATATCAAGCATATTTTCGAAGCTTACCTCGATGAGATCGCTGCTCACTCTCACAAGAGAGTAGATCACTCCTCTCACCTTCGACTAGTATTTGAGAGAGGTTGTTGCAATCACATCTGTTTGAAACTTCACAAGTGCATCTTATGTGTTAGGTCTGGCTATCTCTTAGGATTTCTGAGCATGGGATCATGGTGGATCCTATGAAGGTTGAGGCAATACTTCGATTGCCTCCCTTGCACAACATTTGAGAACTTCAGGGTTTACAAGGGAAGGATAACTTATTGTGTCGGTTCATATTGAAATATGACAATTTAAATAAGGGTTATGTGTGTCTTTTGAATAAGGATACTTCGTTTGTATAGGATGAGCTATCTCAACAATCCTTCGATTCTATTAAGAAAACCTTGGTATCGACGCCTCTGATGAAGCCTCTAGACTACAGTAGAGACTATTTGATTTATATCGTCACGTCCAAAGGGATGATTGGTATGGTTCTGGTTCAACAGTATGATGACCTCCATGAGCACATTGTCTACTATCTTAGTCGAAATTTAGTCAGTCCTGAACTTAAGTACTCTCACGTTGAGAAACTAGCCTTAGCCACAGTACAAGTTGTTAAATATTGTGGAATTATATATTACTTTTCAAAACTACCGTAGTTGCAGATATCTATCCATTTCAATACCTCCTCAACAGGTGTATCATAGGGGGGAAATAGAGTGAGCGTATTTTTATTTTGCAAGACTTTGATCTCGATTTTGCTTTAGAAAAGTCTAAGAAATCGCTAATTTTTGTTGAGTTGATATCAGACTTCCCTCTACTGGATGAGGACACTATTCATGACGACTCATTTGTGGGTGAACATATCTTCCTTATCTCATCTTTGGACCCTCTTGTATGGAGAAATTCTAATTTATCTTCAAACCTTGAAGCTATCCCAACATTTGTCGAGAGACGATCGATGACGTATACGTCATCAAGATAAAAACTACCTGATCATCGGCGACATGGTGTATTTTCGAGGAGTAGATAATATTTTGCATCGTTGTTTGAATCATGAGGAAGTTGAGTATGTTCTCAATGACTATCATAGTGGGGCTTGTGGTGGTCATCTATATGGGCTTGCGACAACCCAAAAAAAATTGTGAGCCTATTATTTTTGGCCATCAATTTTTAAAGATTCTGTCGAAGCGGTCAAGAAGTGTCACCCTTTCCAGGTGTTTGCTCGAAAAATGCACTTGCATATAGCCCCTCCTCACACATTCATCATTGTTGGTCCCTTTACCAAGTAGAGGGTAGATTTTATGGACTATAAACGAGCTTTGGTTGGGGAGCATCAACATATTATTGTGGTCGTGAATTACTTCAATAAATGGGTAGAGACCATGCCTATTGTTAAATCTGATGGTAAGACGACAACATACATTATTCATATTCAACCAAATTATAGCCCAGTTCGTAATCCCAAAGGAGATTGTCACTGATCATGGAAGTCACTTTTAGAATGAAATGATGAAGGAGTTAGCATCAAAACTAGGGTTTAAGCATGATCATTCTTCCCCTTATTATCCCTAGGAAAATGGACAAGTAGAGGTGGTGAATAAATATCTCAAGACCATTTTGCAAAATACTGTCAGCTAGACTAAATCTAACTAGAATCTAATCCTTTACCATATTCTTTGGGAATATAGAACATCGGTAAATACTTCCACAAGTTTTTCTCCTTTTCAGTTAGTACACGGAATGGAGTCAATCCTTCCAATTGAATGCGAAATCCCTTCCATCAAACTGGAAATTGAGCTCCTACCTGACACTTCTGATATTGAAAAATTACTCATACACTTAGAGTTCCTAGATGAGCAGCGTCGAGATGCCTCTACAACTATAGAAGTGAATAAAATATGTGTTAAGTTCAGTATGATAGGTCTTTTTGTCCTCATCAATACACTGAGGGTGACTTGGGTCTCCTGTATGAACAAGCTAAAGAAACGTTCGGGGAAGGAAAGTTTAACCCCATGTGGTACGGTCCTTATATTGTGCGACGTGTTTTATAGAAATGAGCCTATTAGAACACTTATAATTTTGAACTTTTAATTCTTTTGTTTTTACCTTTTAATTATAAAATTTGATTAAAAAGAAAAAAAACTTAGGAAATTTCCTTTTAAATTTAAAATAAATTCATTGCTCATTATATATAAATAAAGCGCTTACAATAACGCTCGTCGATGAGTTATACTATTTGATCGAATAGTTCTAGTGATCTCTGAAATATAAAATCTACTTGAGTCTTAAAGATAATCTTTAACAGACACTTCGGAGCTTCACGCTTCAGGTGTGCCAAGAAATCTAAACAGCAAAAACCTCAAAGTCCCAAAATCCCAAAGATAGTTACTCGCAATAATTCCTATAGTACTTATGGACAAGTCATAGGACACGCGTCATTTAAAAAAAAATTCTTGGGCTGACACATGGCACTTATTTTTAACACTTCTGTCAAATGATTCACACGATTTCAAGTGACACGTGTCACCTCTCCTTTCTTAACAGATCATCAAGAATGATGTCATCTATGCCACGTCACTCTGGGAGATTCCCCTTTGGGAGTTTAAACAAAGATTGAGTTCACAAACCACCGAAGTATCAAAGCACCGAAGTAATGAATATTACAAAAAGAAAAAAGTGTTTTAAAGAGTTAATAAAACATCTAATAACTTTAATTAATCATGATTAAGTATTAATTAATCAATCCACAGTTTCGGGAAAAATAACTTTAGTTAATCCTTAGATTATTTGTCATTTGTTTGGGAAAAAGAACCCTGCGCATTTCTTAGTTGAGTGGGTAGCCATAATGAATGAATTTGCCGAGGGTTAGACCTTCAATTGGGCTAAAATGCTATCTGATAACCTGGACAGGAAAATTGTTGAGTATCAATCATCAAAATCAAAAGGGCAACCTGCTCCTTTTTACATGTCAACATATATTATGGATGCCATTTGTTTCATGACCCCATTCCCCCTAATGAACTGGAGTTGGAACATGACCAGTTATAATCCAATACATTTCTACCACTCCAATTTATGGGAAGAAAATGCCAAAGATTTATTTTACGAAATCTATCACAGCGTAGTGGTACATTTTCACATAGCTATCTATGGCCACCTGCCGCACGAGATTTCAAAAGAGATTATGGGGAACTTAGGCACACTTTTAGACAGGTTCATTGAGGAGAATTTCTCCTATATTAGAGTATTTGGTTGTTTCATTCCTCCTCATTCCCTTCCACAATTTTTACCCAACAAGACGGTGTGCAGAGAAGTGGCATACCAAATAGTAGTAGGAGGTATCACCAAGGATTTGAAAGCGGCTCAGAAAAAGGTTTGGCCAACTTTTCCCATTCAAGCTAGTACGTTCACATTGCTAGATTTGTGTCATTTGAAAGTTGAGGCTGCAGCCCTGGAAGATGTCAAATTATTTGACATTGAATTCAAGAGACACGATCCACATAAGATAGTGGAGAATCATTTGGCTCAATATAACATGAAACAATACACTCATGAGGATTATCCTTATGATGATATGTTCAACGGAGTTAGATTGTATGAAGAAGTTCAAAGAAGATTCCAGACTCTGCCTCCTGACCAACAAGATGGTTCCTCAGCTTTCAAAAGCATAGATGAAACATTTTGTCGAAGATATTTCAAGGAGATTCAAAACCCATGCCTTCTTCACAGGAAGCTAAACCCATAGGATCTAAGCCAAGTTTCTCCACTAAGCACAAAGATGAAGAAGTCTCAAAAAGTTTAGAAGGGTTATTTCAAGAAATAAAAACATCATTGTCAGGTCTGAATAATCAACAAGTATTAGCTCAGTTTGAAGCTTTTATGAATTAGGGACAAAGTTTTCCTTTTTCAACACTAGATACTCCTGATAACACCCCAAATAAAACAGTTCCAGAATGTTCTACAAAAATTATCTCTCCCATTCCCTCATTAACCCCTTTGGCGACTAGTTTTGGAACTCCTAGTTCAGAGCTCATTGATGTAGGTGATCTTTCCCCAATCTTTCCTAAAGAGATGCCTCCCTCACCAAAAAAATGGAGTAATCACTAAAAGGAAAAGATTGGTGTATGATGGGAAAGACCAAGATGATCCTAAGTTTGCAAAAGAAGTTACAGATTCACTAGGGGATTTTGCCACTGCCAATCAATGGTCAGTAGACAATTTAACCAAGAAACTGCAACAGAAATGTCTCTTGGTGGAGAAATTGCAGAATGAGATACATAGTACAGAATAGACTGTTAGAAACATGATGAATCAAGACATTGAACAAACTAGGGCTAGTTATTAGCATCAAATGAAGCAGCTACAGGATAAACTGGAGCTTATCTACCAGATTTCACAGATTCAGTCGGCCATACAACATATGACCCAGATCGATTTACTCAAAATCAATGAGTTGTTGGTGAATCCAAGTTTAAAGTATCAATTCATAGCCGAGGAATCAAAGAAGATCCAGGAAAAGATGCCACTAGTACAAAAGAAGATGTTTGCCTTTGAATTGAATGAGAATATTAAGCCTTCAAGATTTGTGGTAGCATTGATGGACATATGCACCCAATTCAATGAATAGAGAAAAACAAGTGTATCTGGGAGCAAATGAAGGAACATATACATTGACAGCACATCAAAACAAAACTTAGCAATATCTGAATTATGTTGTTCCATTCAGATTGTATTCAATTTTTAGAACATATATTGTGGAAAGTCCAACTACTTTTAGTTGAGACAATTTTGTATAAGTAGATATATTTTAGATCTATTCATGGCTACTTTTATCCTAATGTAAAAGGGAATTTTTTTTGAATATCAATACAAGTGCAGACAGAGATTCTAGGTTTCATTCCATTTGAGTTATGTGCTTCCTCTGTGTTTCCATCTCTCTGAATTTCTTTCTCTGGTTCTTGAAAAGTGAATGATTACAATTTAGTAACACATCTACTATGGTCATAATATATCAGAAGTTCATTCAGTAACATATTTTCCTCTTTTATTACTATGAGTAAAACAAGACCTGTGACCTATGTGAATTACTGCATTTTTATCTCCTTTCAAGGGTGCATCTTCTACTTTTCTTCTACTGCAAACAAGGTGAGACTTATTTGTAATTGATACCTGGCTTTGTTTTAACAGTTTTGTAAATAATTTCTACATCATTTGACATTATAATTGTGACTCAGATAACGAGATACAACCACTGTACTTTCTTATCATTAATTTCATTTAAAGATTATTTCTCAGAAAACTGAAGGTAGAAAAAAGAACTTATAAAAACATTTCATTTAAAATATTTGATGCCTGACATTATTGTTTGAGCCTTAGAATCAATCTCAGGAACAACAGAGCCTATGAGTGGGAATATTATGAAGGGAATATGTTGGATGATCCCAAAAATGGTCTCTACCTTAAAATGTATTATGCTTGAGCCCTCAATCTTGGGCATGACTTTTTGTATACTAATGTATCTTAGTGTATATACATATTTTCCTTTGTTTCATCTGCTTGCTTATCAAGTTTTCCCTTGGTTGGCAGATGACAATGGAGTTGTCAATTTACTTAGGATTCACAGACAGTGTTAGTCATCATACATGGAACATGGCTTAAGCAGCATGGGTCATTTACTCACCCGAAGGTCGACTGGTATCTTCAGGTGGCATTTGTCTGGAGCCATAAACGAATAATCTACCTGACTATAGCATCGTTATAGAGATTTTACGTGACCCAATTTCACATGGTGTTCGATATTTAAAGGTTCTACTAGACTACCAGTTATTTGTATGTCAATTAAAAGGAAATTACCATGTGCAAGACCCTACTCTAATCCGACGATTCCTATGAGTATGAATTTTGGAATGATACTTTGATTTTTTTACTTATAATCACATACCTAGAAGTTCTAATTATGTATCTGATGCATATGCTAATTATGTTTTAGATTGTCATTTTTCACATAACTGAAGTAAAAAAAACACATTCATGTATGTACACATTGTAACACATATAAGTAAAGCCGAGGACCAAAATTTTTATATCTCATCATTTCAAAAAATGTGGTGTCATAGTACAAAATGGGGATCACACCCTCACAATACATATATGGCGAGTATATATATGACCATGGAATATACACCTATGGTGTTGTATGCATATCATGATAGCACAATACGATGTTTGTGAGACGTCGTAAGAGTCGCACCCATGCACGAGGCACACCCACCACCCGTCGTTGCATATCCTCTGGCAGATCCTCCACCTAAACCATAGGAATCATGTGCGTCAATCGAGATAGGTTCCCCTGCACATTATGAAACACTCTCTCCACATCTCCTCCCTCTTGCTCATCTCCCCATCTCCTCCTCCGATGATGTGGGAATCCATATGGTCGTCACATACCTACATCTGCATGACAAGGCATTTGTTAATACTTGATACCATACAAAAAAAAAAAACTTTTATTCTTTTTGAAAAAAACACAAAAAATGAAATATATAAAAAAAAAAATCATTACCAGTATCACCGTAGGCAGAGCCTGGTGGAAAGGACATATCTACAGCCCCTCTATAGTATATCCCAACATAAGGATAGTCGTCAATGTTTATGACCTTTCAGTGCCACCAGGAAAAGAACTCATCGTTGTAGGGAGTTGGCACCCTACCACCTCCTAGCCGCCTCATCACGTCAGTCCACCGTGACATGGCCAGATCACGAGTTCCATGTGGAATGATCTCTACTCTAGGGTTCAAACCTGGAACCCGCTCAAAGAAAAAACTACACAAGATGGATGCAAACCCGAAGTTTCTCTTTCTCCCATGTTTTTAATCTGTCACTTGGCTCTTCATGTTAGTCAACAGTGAGGTACACCAGTCATAAATAGTGGGTCCAAAACACTCCATTGCATAGAAAATGAGTGGTATTGAATCCTGGTGCAACAAGGTTGACCCCAATATCCATGTAAGAACAAGTACAACGATATTCAAACTCAGGTTCTCGATTGCCCTGATTGGGAGTTGGCTCCCTACTTTGTTTGTGCCTGCAACACAATGGGTAGAAATGTAATCCTCCATGTTCATATCACCCCCATCCCCCCGGGCCTTGAGATTCACTACCTCGCCCCAACAAGACAATATTGTAATGAAATATATGTCATATATGTCAATCCTCAATGGTTTCCTCTCGAGATTGAAGGCCTCTGTCTCCGTATCCCAATAGTTTATAAGCATCTAGAGTAACCTCACTTGAGCCCTCATTCCCTTGAGAGCTTAAAATTTATAAATGCCACATATTTTTAGAGATATTTGGGCCCCTGCATCCCTTTGCACTATTGCATCTACTTCTTCATGATCCCTCTCCCACCATTCAAGCACCATCCTGCCAAAGGAAGGTCATTTTTTGAGTTAAACTTTATAAAAAAATTGTTTGTGAACTTGTACGTGGGCTATCATGTTAATAGTCATGTATAGGGCCGCATATACATGTGAAGGCTATGCTTTTCCTACCTACATGCATCCATGTACGTGACTCGATCAACTATCACCCACATACACCCTAGTTTATATGTTGTGCCCTCTTAAACTCAAAAAATGAGGACTGAATTTGAATTTTAATCCACTAAAAATGAAGAGAAGAGGAAGGTCACTTACTTGGTCCAGAGGGTTTCTAATTTCATTTATTGTATCTTCCACAATTGACACTTGAAGATCATGGGGAAAATGGCCTAAAATGCACTATGTGGGTGAAAAAACTTAAATGGTATGGTAAATAGTCTATTTTTTACTATTAGTAGAAATTTTTTACCCACTTCATATAGTTTGTGCTGATATTTTGACCTTTTGGATTAATAGTATAGTGGAAAGAGTTGGTTTTGGTGGTTTTGTCCAGGATTTTTGCAGTTTTTAGCATCATATTTCACGTTCGTGCCTTCGGTCGGTATTTTCTTTAACTAGCATATAGGATAGGTTCTCACTCCATTTTGCATTATTTCATTATCCTATGACTGTGATACATATGCCTTAGGTACAAACCCATTTATTAGCGACACAAAACCTACTTACTACTACTAGAAGTGTCATTATTAAGTGGTAGAGGCCTACCAAACATGGGTTCCCTAGTTAGAACCTTTGTTCCATCAGGTGCCCATGCATAATTTATTCCATAGGGCCGGGAGTTCCTTATAGTTTTCATATGAATTTTCATTCGAACCTCATATTCTTACTCACAATCATTCTAACCTTCACCTATGGGACTCCCATTGAGTCTTGTTTAAGCTCTTTTCTGACTCTCTCAAAAGCGAAAAGATTGTCGAGTGAACTTGTCTCTTTCACACTCATTAAATGAATTTGAAAGGATGTATATTTGGTGTAAGTTTAACCCTTTTTTGGACCAAGTAGAATAATCAAGAAAAATGAATACTCTAGTCAACATTGGCTAGAATATTTCTCCTGGGTATTATTTTATACTTTTTCAGGCCTAGGGGACTAAATTTATGAAAAAATACATTCTTTGGAGTTAATTTGTAATTGCATTCCATCCTCTTTCTTGTATTATTTAGCCTATCGTCGATTCTTTCTTCCTCGTTATAAGCCTCTTACCTCAGCAATTTTCATAACTAGCCAAGCAAAGTCTTGTTTATATCCTTTGCATCTTGACACCCTATACCATAAGAGGAAACATTCCCCCGAGTGTCCATGCCCCACATGCAATTCCTTGCATTGAGAATAGGTATGTTCCATTGTTTGGAGCTAGTTTCTTACTCGCGACACTCATTTCCTCTCTTGTATGATAGCTTTTATTTGTCTATGAAAAAACAAGAAAACATGGGCGGGAAAATAATATTATCCCATATTGGCAGCAGTCAAGTCGTCTTTGAACAAAGAACAAAATTTTGAGTCCACTTGTCATCCAAAGTTTGGGTTTAGTATTACCTTAGGAAGATGAGATTGTTACTTAGATTTTACTCCTCTGACTAGCTATTTTTCCAGTCCCTATGGAGAGTTTGTTGATGCATCCTGCATCACAAAATTTCATCATCAAGTCTATGTTGCCTGAGTTATCCATATGTCTCTTGATCTTGTTCAAAGGAATTCTATAATCTTGTGTCGGCCATTTATCAGAACCCTTGACTTTTCATGTTGGTCATACCCTCAGTGTTTCTCAAAGTCACATGAAGTTGTAGTCCTACCATGCAACCCGGTCCTACTTTCATTATGGGTAGGTAACCTTGAACCCAGCAATCAACATCTCTTCATTGGTCACTGACTGGGGGTTTCCCCTTGTGTTCGACGATAAGAAATATATTCACACATTGGGATTCATGTAGTTTCTTGGATGCCATTAGCCTTATTGGTGGTTTCCTCAGCTTTGTCGACAGTCTTCCTTATTGGATGCTATTCAAAGGGTCTTTTTCATGCACTACTTGCATCGGGTGCATGCAAAAGACGCACATGGTTGTTGGTTCGTGAACATATTATTTTTCCGAGCTCATTCTAATAATCAAGATACTTCATTGTACCTCATGCTAATTGATGAGAGATGCCTTAATTATCTCCTTTCAGCGAGTCTCCTTCGATCGAATTCAACTCATCTATTCTGGAAATGAGACCTAGAGTCCTATGAGTACCTAAAGGCTTGCAGTTATTAGTGTAAGTTTATCCCACCATCGACAGTTGGGAATATATCAATGTCTCATGATCGATGGATTCTTCAATTGTTTGACCTCAACACCCTTATTCACACTTGTAAGAATTTACTCAGTGTCGTGATGCCTACTTTCATTATCAGTAGGTTGTCTCGTGTTTTTTAACTATATGCCTTAATGATCAATAATCAAATGAAGTCTCATCATGTTCGACATCAATCCCTCTATTCACATGATGTAGACTTGCACCTTCGACAGATAGTGTGGAAATCCTCTAGCTTATAGTAGCATCATTCCTACTATGTTACTACCTTTCATTGGACCAATACCTATATGACTTCAGTGATCATGGGAGATCAGATTGTACTCCATTGTATACATATATCTTCGAATTGATTTTGAGACTGGATTCCACTGGGCCTTGTTCATGACTATGATATCCTATGGCATGTATCTACTTTGTATTTCCTATCCATGTCCATGAACAACTATTTGGTATATTTACACATGGATTTGTAGTGTAATTCAAATTGGCAGCCATGAGTACAAAGTCATTATGGATTTTAATATTCTCATGAGTAACTAGCACTTCCAGCTGAGTCTCCATCACTCTACTTCTGGGAATTATAATGTATTTTGTGCATTGAAGATACTCCTCTGACCTCACACATTAGGGGGAATCTGTTATAGAAAATGTTTCCTCACCCCATGACACTTGCTTTGATGGCATTTCCATTTCCTTGTGCAGACTTGAAGTCCCCTTTTTTTCTTTCCAAATCCATAAAAGAACATTTTTCCACATATACGCACCCTACCAGTTAGACAACAAGCGTATATGCAGGTTGCTTCAAAACAACCCACGTACATCGGATTTGGTGCTCAAAATTAAAAATTATGTCTAGTTTCCACGTCACATCACGAGATCCATGATCCTTGACCTTCCATATACTGGAAACGCTCTAAATTGACCCTTCAGTTCCATTTGAAGGCTATAAATTGAGCTATATCCAAGCCGTGGAAAGGAGAGAATTCAACTTTTGAGAGCAAAGATAATCTGAAGAAATTCCACTTCCTATTGAGTCTACATCCATTTATCCTTAAAAGTTTGAACTCATTGTTCAGCCCCCAAGCTCTTCCTTCTTTCAAGGAGAACCTCATTGTCTCCTTTATATGAGATTTACTTCGGTGGAGGATTGAAGTGATGGAGGCCCAGTTGGAGGGACTTGGTTTCTCGGTTCTGAGATGTGTTGACACAGAAGTTTGTCACCTATATACTTGTGTTGACTATTTTAATAGAAATACTCTTTTCTCGTCCAATTAATATCTTGCAAATATTTGAATTGTTATTTCATGGGCATATTTTTCATTAATGTTAATGGATTATGCTATTTTATATGCTAACATTATATATTATCACCATATTCTTGTGTATATTGGTTGTTGAGGACAAGTTGCAGGTATAAAGCTTTGATTTTTGTGCTTAATGATGGTCTTCATTGGACGTCCGGATGAGGTAGGTTTTTTACCTTGTCTTGTTAGAATTTCATTTATATATCATACTTGGGATTAGATTTGATTTCTGCAGTCATTCCATATGTTTTCATTTACCCCGGGCCATAGAGAGATTTTCCTCGTAACAGACATATTCTATCATCCCTTCAAGTTCGACTATGGATTTGTTTGTAAGAGGAAGAAAAATGGGAGTGTCTCTCAAAGATCCTTGAAGGTTGAGTTTTATCATAGTATGTTTGGTCATGACATTGATAACAGCCCCTAAATCAATAAGAGTACTATGGAGCAAGGTTTTGTTGATGTGAAAATTGATTAGAGGGCTTCTCAAATCCAAGTACTTAGGTACAATTAACTTCCCAAGCATAAGGTCAACTAATTGTCCTATAACATTTATGGTGGGGGCATCTTTCCTTTTCCTCCCTGGCCTTCTAATGAACTTTTATTTGATAAACTTATTGAAAATAGGTATATCCTTAATGGCTTATAAGAGAGGTATTTGTATACACAAACTTTTAAGTTCCCCTAAAAGTTCTTTCTCTTCAAATGTATAAGTTTTCTTTTCATTTAATCTTTCAAGGAAAGGTGAAGTTTGTGGTTAAGGTGAGGTAATATCTTCCTTCTCATATTTTACATATTTTATGATATTTGGTTCTTGTTGTAATAATTTTCCTGATCTAATATTGATCTCTTGTACTCCTAAGGAATAATATGAAAATTTGTTTCACCATTGTAGATAGGTTGGACTTGCTTTCTATTTGGATTTGGAGCAGGTTGAGTAGGTAACTAAGGTTGTTTTCTATGAATACTATTTTTAGTAGTGTTATTGGGTTGATTAGGAGGAGGAATTAATGCAAGTTTCTAAAAATTTTGTGGACTCCATCCTTGTATAGGTTGATCCACTAAGGGTTTTGATTTTGTTGCATGGTAGGAAATGATTGTTATGGAGGAGGAATTGTTGGTCCTTGATATTTCCAAGGATTTGTATTTGTCCAAGGAGATGGATTGGGATGATACCATGGTTGAGGAGACAATTGAGCATTATATGAACCAAAATTTTGAGCAGGATTGAAGTTTAAACTTGTTTGGAAGGGTTTTGGTCCTCCTTACCTCCTTTGATTGATGAAGTATAGTGATTCCACATTCTCCTCATCTCCTTGGAATGTAGCTTTTAATCCTAGAAAATAAGGACACTTATTAGTTGGATGATTTTCTTCACAAATACCACACACATCTATAATGTTTAGAGGGAAATCATTTATAGGATTCTTTTTATTGCATTTAGGACAATAAACATCCAATGCATTCTCTACTTCCTCTTGTTTCTTTGTAATCTGCAAAGTATCAATTTGCATGGATAAAGAATGTAAAATATCAGTTTTCATGTCCTCTATTAACCCTCCTAATTAGTTATTTATATGAGTTGTAGGGTTATAATATTGGGGTACCAAACCTCTACTACTTCTACCTTTCTTCCTTGAGGACCTTGAGTGGTTTTCGAATATTCTTTTGATATCATCATAGTCCACCTGGAAGATATCTCCATTGGATAGGAGATTTAATTTTTCCATGAGATATTCTCTTACCCCTCTGAGTAAGAAAATCTTGAGTGAGTCTTCATATAGAGTGAAATTTTAAGCTCTCTTGTAGCTTAACCGGAATCTCTCTTCAAAGTATCATAGAGATTCATTAGGTTCTTATGTCATTCTAAAAATTTCATCCCTTGTATCTCTTACTGTACAATAGTCTATATATCTTTCATTGAACGTATTTTTCATTTGATCCCAATTTGTGATACTATTTCCCTCCAAGCTCATAAACCATCTTAGAGATCAATCCTTCAAGTTAGAAGGAAAAATTTTGAGCTTTTGTTCATCAGTAGTATAATCATATGTTTTGCATCTAACTGTAAACTCTAACAAGAAAGTGTTAGGGTCTTCAAAAATAAGTCCAAGAAAATGAGGTAATGCAGAAGGATTAATATGTTTCATCTTTCCTTATCCATTGGATTCTAGAATGGGAAACTCAAATATTTATACCTCCTCATCAACCATGGCATGAGGTGAGGAAAACTGGCCCTCTTCTGAAATATTTTCAAATTCTCTATATTCCCTTTCCAAGAAACTTTCAAGTGTTTCAAGGCCAATCTATGGATTGCTTGGACCTCTTTTTTGGGTGGGCGTTTTTGACTAAAATTTTCCTTTTCTATATCTAGGTCTAGTCATTCATGAATTAAAAAGAAAGTGAAAAAATATTTTTATTTTCTTTTCATTTTTTATATAACAAAAAATTAATGTGACAAGGAGCTACCAACAATCACACGAAGTGAAAGAACTTGAGATGATACACTACAAAAATTATATAGTGAGGTTGGCCTTGTGACTAAGGTATCATTTCTACTTCTCTAGGTCATGTAAAGGAAAGAAAAAATGAAAATGATATGTAGACTTATGTAAGTTTTAAACTTGTGAAGTAAAGAAATGCATACATATTCTTAAGCAAAACAAAAATTAATCAATGTCTCATACACATAGTACACAGAGATTTATGCTAGAAACCCTTAAGCGGGAGAAAACCATCCTTCCTTGGTGTCACACCTTTCATCTCTTCATTATATTAATTTCACCATTCACCATACAATATATACAATATTTTAGGTATTCTATAGCTACCAAAACCGTAATCCCTTAATCCAGGATTAATTTAGAAAATCCGCTAAAATAGAAAAAACCGCCCAAAAACAAATTTCA
>ML870541.1:0-12383 GCA_009831015.1 Picea engelmannii | reverse complement strand
GAGTAAAGATGATATCTCACCTGATGTTGATCAAAGAACATATCTCTCTATGATAGGCAGTCTTCTGTACATCACAACATCCCGTCCTGATATAATGCAAGTTGTTGGAATGGTAGGCCGTTTTCAGTCTGCTCCTAAACAAATTCATTTGGTAGCTGTCAAAAGGATAATTAAATACCTGAAGGGAACAATGACTTATGGTTTGTGGTATCCTAGAAATCAGAATTTCCAGTTAACTGCTTATTCAGATGCAGACTGGGCAAACTGTGTTGATGAGAGAAAAATCACTAGTGGAGGAGCATTTTTTCTGGGTGACTCGTTAGTTGCATGGCTTAGTAAAAAGCAAGGATCCATCTCATTATCCACTACAGAGGAAGAATACATTGCTGCTGCTACTTGCTGCACACAAATTTTATGGATGATACAAACTCTTGCAGATCTGAAGGTAAATTACACTGATCCCATTCCAATTCATTGTGATAACACAAGTGCTATTAGTGTTTCCAAGAACCCTGTTCTTCATTCCAAGACTAAGCATATTCCAATCAAGTACCATTTTCTCAGAGAAAAAGTTACAAACAAAATTGTCCAACTGAATTATATACCTTCTACATAACATATTGCTGATATCTTTACTAAACCATTAGCAGCGACCCCTTTTGGATACCTTCGTCAAAAGTTGGGGGTTATAATCTCTTGTGTCTAATTTGTTCACCTGGTCAGGGGGAGTACTTATTGAATATCTGGTGTATTTCCAAGATGCTTATAGTCGACAAGGGGAGTATGTTTTGCAACTGATCAGGGGAAGAATGTTTCTTCTTTGACATTGATGTCAAAGGGGGAGAAAAGGAGTTCGGGAGAAGAGATCCGAATGGCATGTGGGTGCTTGTATTTCCATCAATACCAAAGGGGGAGATTGTTGGAAAATATTTAACAGACAATGAATGCTTGTCATTGATGGCAAGTACAGAAGTAATGATGGCTTGAGTACAACAGCGATGATCAATAGGAAAATAGAAGATAAGTCAAGGAAGATCGAATGATTGAAGGCAACACAACATTAACAAAATGATCGAAGGCCTGAGAAGCATTTCTGATCGTGGATCCCATCCAAAATTCCTGACAGCATGAGGGTCGTCAGATATGAATAAAGACAAGAAGAGCGCGTTGAAGAGGAGGATAGATCTCAGGCATTAGATCTGAGTGCAGGGTCCGACCACCGTTGGATTGAGGAAAACCTGCACGATCTTTAAAAGTGAAAGGAGTAGAGGGCTCACAAATTCCAAAATCAGGAGGACCGTCCATCTCAGGGGGTAATGTGGACCGTTGATCTGAATCCCCATTGGAGTTTCGAGGATCGCGTGTTGGAGATGTCAAAGAAACAATGCAACAGGAATCATGATTTCTCGATAAGAAAAATCTCGACGTAATCTGAGCCGTCAAATCAAGATCACATCTGAACCGTCGATCCGACTCATGTCAGCAAACCACGTCATCTAGGAACACGTGGCACAACCAGGTAATGACAAGTGTCAGACTGATTCAACATGCCAAGAACATGTAAGTCACAAATCAGGGTGACATGTGGCAGTTATTTAACACATGTGACGTCAGCATATGTACACCATGTCGGAGTTTCGAGGATCGCGTGTTGGACATGTCAAAGATTTTTGACATCAGGAATCCCGATATCGCGATATGTGAAATCACGATGTAATCTGAGCCGTTAGATTAAGGTTAAATATGGACCGTTGATTCTAGCCCTTGTCAAAGTTTCGGGGATCGAGAGTTGGACGTGTCAAAGATTATTGACATTAGGAATCTCGATATCGCGATATGTGAAATCGTGATGTAATATGAGCCATCAGATTAAGGTTGAATCTGGACCGTTGATTCCATCCCTTGTCGGAGTTTCGGGGATCGAGAGTTGAACATGTCAAAGATTATTGACATCAAGAATCTTGATTTCGTCATATGCGAAATGGCGATCGAATCTGAACCGTTAGATCAAGAAATGATCTGGACCGTTGATCTGACTTCTTCACAGAGTTTTGGGGATCGATATTTGTAAGTGATAAAAAATCTGAACGCCAAGAGTGCCGAAATCACGATGTGTGAAATCTCGATTGGATCTAAACCGTCAGATCAAGAAATGATCTGGACCGTTGATCTGACTTCTTCACGGAGTTTCGGGGATCGAGATTTGTAAGTGACAAAAAATATGAACACCAAGAGTGTCGAAATCACGATGTGTAAAATCTCGATTGGATCTGAACCGTCGGATCAAGTATTGATCGGAGGGTTACTGTTCTGTCTCACAGTTAACTCCTTAGTTTGGAATCTGTTAGCAAAACGGACTCATGATTGCAAATCAGTTAGCATTTCAGTTGGCGTTTCAGTTGCTCGGACAATTGTCTTGTTTTTGTCTAAGGAGTTGGGAAGTTGAACCGTCGTGTAGTTGTGTATAAAATAAAATGAGACAGACTGTGTACGGTTGGTTGTTTCGGATGGAAAATGAACGAAACAGTAAGAAAGGGAAAATGAGAGGATGCGTATTATGAGACTTAGAAAATGTGCAGAGTGAGATGAAACGCAGAGCAGAACGACAGAAAGAGCAGAAGCAGAGCAGATTGACAAAAAGAGAAAAAGAAGAACAAAATGAGAGAACGAGTTGATGCAGAGCATGCCTGCTGAACAGACAAAGGAAGAGAAGAGCAACAGAACAATGTGTAGAAGACCAGATTTACAGAACAAAGAAAGGTTGGTAAGAACTGATTTATTTGTAAAGTTGACTATTTATTTAGCCATTCATATTCTAGGGAGGTTGGGAGGTGCTTGGGAGGACTGTTGTCCTCAGAGGTTCAAGTGGAAGCTTGAACACAGGAAGTTGTAGCTTCCATCTGGTTGCAGCCAGAGAAACCAGGGTGGCAGGGTGGTGCAAGGGAGAACAAGTGTTCTCTGTTATACAGGTTGGAGCCTGTGTAACTGGAAGTTGGTGCTTCCATCCAGTTGATGCTGGAATATTCAGGGAGTGGGTGCTTCCTTCTAGTGGGTGCTAGAGAAACCAAAGAGTTGGTGCTCTCAAACAAGTTGCAGTTTGTAAAACAGAGGTAGTAGCCTCACATTGAGTTGGTTCTCAATTAAAGATGATGTATATAACTTAAAAGATTGCTTATCATTTCGAAGAAGAAGAGGTTTTCTCCCTTTATGGGTTTCCTCGTGAAAATCTGTCTCTGTGTGTGACTGATGCTTTTTACTGTTACTGTCCATATGCTATATAATGTTGATGATAACTTGAAGAAAGATTAAGAATATTTTAATAGAGTTAAAATTGTTTAAGCTCAAAGACAACTGATTCACCCCCCCCCTCTCAGTTGTATTAGTAATTCCAACATAATGTAATCTTGTTGTCTTGCTGTCAATTTATATATGTTCTCTAGTTCATAAGAACGATCTTCTTCTCTAATAGGTTCTGTGTATCTGTGACCTTCATTAGGATCAAGAGGTGAAATGACCCTAAGGCCATCACCTTCAAATTTTATTCTTATTTTCTTTAGGTCAACATCAGTCGAATTGTTGAAAGCCTAATCAATTCCTAATAACGTAGGATAAGGAAATCTATCATCAACTATCTCAATCACTTTGAAGTTTGAAAATGTCCTTACCCCATCGATGTCCACAGGGACATGCTCTATTATTCCAAAGGGGCTTATTGCCTACTGATTAGCCATCCTAAGACTGATAGGAGAGTAAATCAACTTAGGTTTTCCCATTAGTGCCCAGGTCTTATTCGTCATAACATTGGCTTCTGATCCCAAGTCGAGGACCACATAATCTATGTCGTTGTCTCCAATATGAACATTAAGGTGTAGTTCCTTGTTTGTCCTTCTCTTTCTAGATACTTGATGTACTTATTTATTTAACAGAAGATCTACCCTTCCTATCTCATATTGTCTGATTAAGTGTTGTAGTTCTTGCACAACTCTTTCATCCTTAATCAAATTAATGCAAGTATATAAGAAATACATAAGTTTTCTTACCTCTTTTCCTTCTCCTGGCGAGGTAGACTGATCGAATTCCAGAGGCATTCCACATTCTCTCACTTTTGGTTGTGTCTTATATGAATAGGTTTTTTCTCTTCCAAATTCTCTTATGGAATCTTCGAAAGTCTTCTTTTCCTTCCTTGGATCAAACAACTATGTCTTCTCTGCATCCCTTATGATCCTTGATCCCTCTCTAGTCTTTTCTGGAGTCACCCTGTCTTCTCCTATAAAAACTTCTCCTCTAGTGATAAAAATGACTCTGGGATCCTCTCCACGAGGTTCCACTGATATCAGTTTCACTTGCTGGTTTCCACCCCGTCTTTCCTGAAGTTTCACCAACAATACTGTGCAATCTTCAATAACATGTTCAAATGAGTTGAAGTAGTTGAAAGTGGTACAAGGGTTCTAACATTCCCTTGACAAGTGACCTGGCTGGGCACATTTATAACAAATGATCTGACCTCTACCTCGACCCATGCCTCCTCCTCGTTCTCTTCCTCTAAATCCACCACGACGGTTGAAGTTTCCTCTTCTTGGGGAATTAAAATATGTAACATTTCCTTCCTGCTGTATTTTTCCTTGAATCCTATATGTATCTCTTGACCTTTCATGCAAGAGGTTATAAGCCCTATATTACTTCTCATCATGCCCCACATATTTACAGAATGTGCAGTAAATAGCGGTCTGGAAATATTTTTGCATGTAATAACATTCACCAGGGCGATGCCTATTTGTACATACCTCACACCAGGGTAGAGTAACCTGCTTTAAAGGGATCAGATATCCGGAGGCCAAGTACTTGTTAAATAGGGGACAATGCTCCTTTTCATGGCCCTCTGACTTACATCTGATACACTAGATGTATTCTCTTTTATCCTGTCCCTTTTCTTTCTTCATATCTTCGACCTGCAGAGATAAGATAGTTAGTTGACTCAAAATTTGACTCATACCTGAGCTGGATTCTCCCATAGGGGATGATTCTAGTTTCATGGTGATCTCCAGTGCTTCAGCCTGTGAAGCGACCTTCTGTTTCATCAGAGGAACTCTGATGTGTGGTGAGAGGGAATCAATGAACCATTCCTTATTCTGCTTGTCTGGAATCTAAAAGCTCAAACGACATGTCAAGGTATTAAACCTCTGATCAAATTCCCACATAGGTTTAGCTACTCTCTGCTTGATTTCTTTCAGTTATGTAATGCACTGCGAATATGAATTGGGTTTCTTGAATTCTTGACTCAACGCAGTCTTGATATCATTCAACGATTTAGGCTATACAGTTCCTTTAACAAACTTCATGTACCAGCTCAGTGTGCGGTCTCTCAAGGTGGTACTAAATTGATCTCTCTTAACAATTTCATCATTGAATTTCTTAATACTCCATATATCTTCTCATAAGAACCAGTGCTGCTCAGGATCTTTAGATCCATCTCCTCTAAACATAGGTAACCTCATTTCATCTTCCATAGATCTTCCTAGGTTTCTTGACTGAGTATGTACTGAACTGCTGGTAACAGTGCTCTGCTAACTCTGACTACTCTAGTTACTTAATGTTGCTAAAAAAATAGGAGTCATAGTACTTACTTAGACAGTAGGTGCAGTCCTTGAAGTTATTGATTCTTCTCAAAGAAGTTCTTCAGTCTTCCTATCCTCTTCCCTAGAGGACTCTGAATAATCCTCGTTCAAAAAATCTTCTTCCTCTCGACTATAGAACCCTTCATCCTATGCTAGTGGTTAGTGATTCTTCTCAAACAGATTCACCAGAGGGACCTCTCTGAATGCTCTTCCACTGCGCGTGTGTCCAACCTCTGTGTCGATGTCATTGTCTGAGTTCTTGAACATTAGCTTTTCAGTCTGACCGATTACGGTATCTTCAATATGTTCTTCTCATGCAATAACATCTTGATCTTCAACTTCAACAAGTGTAAAAATTTTCCTTTAGGTCCCTTAAAGAAATATCTCTCTACTTGGCTATATGACTCTACTTTGTCAATATCAAATTCAGTAATGTACCCTCCAATAGTGCTATCAAACCAGTGATCTACTACTCTTGACATGGAGTTATCAACTCTTTTGACCTTCTTGATCAACGCCGACATCCAAACCACATGTGGTGTAGATATGATTTCAAACTCGGTATCTGCTAATCTGGCTAACCACTCGTATAACTCTTTATGAATTCCTCCAAATAAAATCTTGTGTATGTCGGTGAAGATGTACCTTCCCAACCAATCTTTTGTACTAATGTTAGGGTTCTTGTTTTGAGCTTCAACGAAGTCCTTCTCTTTTTCTTCTATCCACTTATAAATCTTTGACTTCGATGGAAACCACCTTGGCATTCCCTCAAGAAGATCCAAGTCCCGACAATAGAACCATTTGTTGGCACAGGGGCAGACCCAGGGTTCAAGTGTATCAGCGCACCAACAAGCCCTAACTACTGGCCCTTTCGGCAACACCTGCGAAGAAGATGCAGTCTCACCCAAAGTAGAAATAGGGGGGTTGCAGGACACAGGTGTCTACAACTAGAGGAAATGCAAAGTGGATCCAGGGAAACAACACACAACAATATAGTATTCTTTATCTCCCTTAAGCCTACTACGCAAGAGATATCTCTAATCTAACACAATAATGCAATAACAATATAAAATATAACAAATAACACATCAATCACACTAAACAACCAGATATATGTGTTTCACCCTCTCCCTAGGGATACATCCACAAAACTATGTTTCTTGATATATTAGATGAAAACATATAGTTCTATTTGCGCACTTAGCTTGCATATCTCTCTCTCTTTCTCTTCTTCTCTCCCCTCCCTATGCACCCAAATACAGGGTTGATATTCACACCTAGCTGGAGATATTAAAATACAAGACTGCTCTCACAACACAATGCTTCTCTCATGCAACAACACTAATCAATCAACATCAACAACACAATCCAACTTCGAACCAACCCTCCCAGGTCTTCTAGACCTTTATTTATACATTACATAGAGAAATTCTAGGTGTAAAAACCCTAGATCCAAAACCCTAGGTGTCAAAACCCTAGGTCCCACACAACCTGTGCTTTAAGAGCTTCACTAGCCTGTTCTTCCTTCTTTTTCGCGAGGTTCTCCAAAGAATCCGATGGTGGCTTTTTATGCTTGTTGAGTTTTCCACGATCCATATTCTTTGCTGATGTTTCATCCTCGATATTCTCTTCCAACAGATAGATTTTCTGTTACTTCACTCCTTCTTTTCTTCTTCTTTGACCACTTTGACCCGTTCTCAGTTAATGTGCCTTCGACGCAGTTCGTACTTCACTCTTCTTCATTAATCTTCACTTGCTTCCATAACCAAGGGCCAACAATGTGTCTCCACTTTTTTGTGCTATGGAATGTGATGATTAAGGGATATTTTATAAAGACTTTAATGGGTTGAACATTTGGGTTGAAATTATTCCATCGAGTCCATGTAATCTTCATGACCATGAGAATTTCTTTCCCAAGCATTCTCTTCTAGTTGGAGATAGGAAAATAGGTGTGAATGAGGTTGGGAATAATTACACAAGTGGACTTGATAAATATTCCAATGATGAATGTATTAGTGCATCCAACATTCAAAATCATATCTACAATTACAATGGTATTACATAAGAATATGACGTGAATACATTCATGATGGCTTGGGATATTTTTGTCTTTTGTTCTAATGAATGATTACAAAATGTTTGTAAATATTTTCCAATGCAATGCATTTGATCCTGGTTTGGTGGAATCATCATGGCAAAGGCCATTCTCTAGTGATAGCATCAACTAGAGTTTTCACCTACAAATTCATTAATGCATATTTCACGATTGTCATTGTATGATACATCCTATTACAAATGCATAGATGAAGAGTTCACAAAAAATGATTCAAGCATAATTTGATATATTTATCCATTATTGTTGATTACACGAGGAGCAATTGACTTCACTCCCTTCAATGTTTCTTATCAACTCCCATGACAAGTTGGGGCCTAACCAAACCCAACATAAATTGTTTTAGGTATTATCTATCTACATTGTCTAGTATGGTAGGCGTAACATGAAAAAGCGGATTGGGATACACGAATTGAAATCCAGTAAGGTAAGGTAAGGCTACACGTATTGAAAGGATTATCTATCAATATGAGAGGGACATAATACAGGTTGTAAGGAAGGGGATGTAAATGGGATCGAAGTTAGTGAACGAGATTACAAAAATCAGTGATCCTCCATAGAACAAGAGGCGTAGAGAATAATATTCTCTGAAGGATGTCAGGCATGGTGGAAATGTTGACACTGATGGTCGAGGAAATCTTGTTGGTCAGGTTTCCTCCTTCGAAAGCGGATTTAGTTATTGAATTTGGAGGGGTTACTTAAAATTTTCATTTTCTAATTTTCTTACTAATTTGGGAGATGGATATGGATATGGATATGGATTACGGCTAGTTTCCATGCATGTAGGCAGGTAGTACCATGCATATAGGTGGGTAGTAAGAAAAAGATACTAGCTTTCATCCAACTCTAGAGACTAGATTTCCAAGAACTCAATGTCGATAAGGCCAACTCTCTCTTCGAGCTTACGTAATACCCAGTTAGGACCGTCTACCGAGGCAAGATGGACCAAGGAGGTACTTCAATGTCCATCCCTAGATCGACCCTCCTAGCATGAATTGTTTCTTTAACGTATTTACTTATTTCACTTCAGTAACTCATAAGGGGGAGAAGGACCCCCTTAATCATAAAGAAAAGGTATTTGCATAGTTTGAAGTGGTTTGAAGGAAATTTGAGGGGAACTGATAGGAGCCAATCACACATTCATTTTGTTGATGTCTGATATTGCTTGTATCTATGCACCATATAACACAAATCTCAGTAGAGATATCCCACCAAAAATATATTCTCCCACCTGTTATTTCATTACAAGAAGTGAAAATCTTGTGTGAGAAGAACAAATTTCTTATATAAGTTCAATAAAACATACAATAATGATATGTCATCAATAAGTTATATTTGACACCATGTGGTTCAATTAGAGTGAAAAGAGTGCGATATTAATCCATCTCAGGTTTCTTACTATTACTTACTCCATCAAAAGTACACCAATGGTGCCTTTGAAGAAAAACTTGAGATATGCTTGTCCCTACTTATGCGTCATAAATATCCATGCTAAATAGAATTTGGATTTTTTTCTTAATCCTACCATGTAAAATATTTAGTAATTGATTGATGCACCAAGGTGGCTTGCATGGAAAAATGAATATTTACAAGCAATTATATTTGGAAATTTGCATTTCTATGGAAGTATTTTTCAAAATTTTAACCATATAAAACGTCACAGTCACATGAACCTACAAATGTGAAATCCCACAAAGTCTTTGTCAACCCATTGGAAGAAGGAATGGATTATATGTATGGGCATAAATTGGTGAGATTCCAATATGCATTCAATCTTAAGAAACTAAGGAATTCAAAGCCTAAGAGAGGTCATGAAAGAGGAAGCGCTAATCTACAAGAAGGATTTCTTCAATCATGACAAGCCAAGTTGGTGGAACACTTAATTTAGACCTATATGGCTTCTTAGAGAATAAAATCCCAAATTCCAACTTGAACATGCCAATATCTTGTGATAATATCTAAGAAGAGAATCCTTCCTTTATGAAGGAGTCAACAATTTTCATCCTCAAGGCTTGAGATAGTTAAACATTGACATTTGTATGGATGTGTTTTTCAAATTTTTATCAATACAAAAATTTACAATCACATGGGAATTTTTACTATACATAACTATTATATTGTAAAATGAAGTTCAATTCAAGTTTCTAATTGTTATACAATGTTTTTAAGAATAAAGCAGAACATTGATTTTAACATTGCTTGCACCTACAAATGTGAAATCCCACAAAGTCTGTGTCAACCCAAGGGAATAGGGAATGGATTAGATGTATGGGTGTCAATTGGAGAGGTTCCAACATGGAGCTAGTGGTAAAAAACTAAGGAATTGAGATTTGAAGAGAGGCAATGAAAGAGGAGGGATCATCTACGTGAATGAATTCTTTCATCATGACAAGACAAGTTGGTAGAAAACTTTAGACTTCTATGGATTCTTGGAGAATAGAATCCCAAAATCGATATTACAACTTGAAGATGTCGAGTTGTTATAATAAGAACTAAGAAGAGCACCTTTCCCTTAGGAAGGAGTTAACATTTTCAACCTCTAGATTTGAGATAGAAATATAAATTCACTATTTTTCACAACCTAAGATGAGATCGAAATATAAATTCACTATTTTTCATAACCTAAGATGTTAAATAATATAGGGAAATCTATTAAATATATATGCGTGTCTTTCTATTACATAAACAAAACAATTTTTTTTGTAAAAACCTCCCTATAGAAACCACTAGTGACTAAGTAAATTGATTATTGAAGATTTGAAAAAAGTGGGAAAATAAAAAAAAATAGGATGAGATGTTGAGTTGTAAGGAATGTGTTACATTTATTTGAAATCTGATCATTCGTGTCGTTCACAAAATATTTTTGATAGTTAATGTAAGTTTATTCTAATATTGAGGCACATTATTTATGTTTTTATCTCTCTTTTGTAGAGATGATATGGATAATGAATGAAAACAAAGTGTTTGAAATAATGTATGCCAAGTGTGGGAGTTTAATGAACGCACACAAAGTGTTTGAAATAATTCTTCGACAAAATCTTGTGTCGTGGAATGAAATAATTGCTACTTATTCTTAGAATATAAACAATAATGAAGTATTGTTATTCTCAATGCAATGCAAGTATAGTGAATAAAATCAAACTCAAACAACATTACTACTGTATTGAAGTCGTTCATATGCTCTATTGCTGAGTCTCCATATTTCATCCTCAGGTTATACAGCTTCTTTCGTAGGAACAACTTGTTTACCAGGGAAATAGACTGATACAAAGTCCCTAACTTATCCTATAATGCATTGGTTGTAGCTTCCCCTGACACATTTAGTAATACTAAATCTAAGAGACACAATCAGATTGTTCCCTTTGCATTCAGATTCAACTTTTTCCAGACTTCAGCTGACATTCCTGTAGGTGTAGTACATGGATCCACAATGATCCACATATCTTTTTCCACCAACAAGTATTCCACTAATCTTCCACACAAGATGGCATTCATGGATTTTTCATTATGTTCACTAGGATTCTTCTCGGCCACATCTGTTGGTGGAGTTGTTGGTGTTGTATAACCATTCATGCATAATTTCCAAATATCAAACCCAAGAGCCATTAGATAAGTATGCATCTTTATACTCTATAATTCATAGTTTGTTCATTCAAACATTGAACCCTTGTTTGTGAAGAAACCTTCTTGAATAACCATGTGTGCTCCTGAGATCTACCTTCCAACGATTAAAGTGTTTTTGAATGAACCTGCTCTGATATCAATTGTTGAACTTATGATTATGTTGAGAAGGGGGGTGAATTAGTATAAGATACATTGTACTTTATCTAATAATTCATTAGTTGATAAACAATAATCACATACAAACTCAAATCATAATTCATAGAGTTTAACATGGAAACCCAATTGATATAAATGTAAATGTTTTAAACTTGCACATAAAATATTCATCTAGCAAATGACATACACAGTTTGCAAATAAAATATGAGAAAATAGAAACAAGAGAGAAAGCATGGAAGAATTATCATTAAAAAAATGAATGAATGATAATTTACACATGATATAATCTATATAAATCAACTAATGCACACTGTAGGAGAATCCAATGTGCCATAGTGGTGGTCTAGAGTGATCTGGAAACACACTGGTAGTTACAGGAGTAAATTGTCACCTAGTTTAGTCTCTCAGGAAGTTACGAGAGTTAACTTCCACCTAATATGAGTTAATTGTCTCTCAGTATTCAGTTAACTGACTAAAACAGAGTGAATTCATGAGGAGATCAGTGAATCATGAGTAATGTGCTATTCTAGTGATGATCCCAAGGAAAATGTGCATTAACTAGTGATGATCCCAATGTGGCATCTAGACTCCACTCAACTGATAAAACTGAAGTGTGAATTGAAAATAATATTATTCTAGAGGAATATTCTCCCTAGACTATAGGAGACTGAATAATGACTAGTAAACATAGGGAAAACCTTAGGAAAAATAATTCCTAGGTGTGTGTGAAGTATCTCAAACACCCCCCTTGAACATCACTATGGTGAAAATAAAGAATGGGTCTCGGCAATGAGGCCATGTTAGGTACCCAAATAAAAAGGATACACTGAAATAAACGAGGAAAAAGGGGAAAAATCATGGGAAACCCCCCCCC
>WSFP011446312.1:0-20115 GCA_009831015.1 Picea engelmannii | reverse complement strand
CCCATCCTCCCAAAGCCTTTGGTTTGGCAATTCTCTCCCATTGAACCCAGGGCATCACCTGGTGTTCCGATTTCCCCCTCCAAATATAAGAGAAAAACATCTTTCTCGCTTTTTCTAAAATTCCCTTTGGGATCCAAGAGAGGGACATCCAGTAAACATGGATTGCTTCCAGAACTGACTTGACGAGGACTAACCTCCCTGCCCTTGATAGCCATTTATTGCTCCAGACTTTCAGTCTTTTTTCCAGCTTTGCCAGTATCCACATCTAGTCAGTCTTTTGATAATCATTTGGTTTTAAGTGAAAGCCAAGGTATTTGAGGCCCTCATCCAAATTCAGTATTTGGAAAGGGAGAAGGTCCAAATAATGTTGAATGAAATCATCCTCAGTCCGAGAGAATAGAATATTGGATTTTTGCGCATTAATCCTCATACCAGTTGCAATTCTAAAGAGTATAAGACCCTCCGATAATATGTCAACATCTCGCTTCGAGCCATCAAAAAAGATTAGTATATCATCAATGAAGAGCAAGTGTGTAATGGTCAATCCATTTGAGATTTTTATACCTGAGAATCCGCCACCCAAGTTTGCCCCTACCAGAAGGAAGAGTAAGGGACAGAGAGGGCATCCCTGTCGTATTCCTCTTTTTGCTTGAAAGAAAGCTGTGGCAGAGCTGTTGAGGAGAATGGAGAAGGAAACCGAGCTCAAACATGCCATTACCAAGTTGGTAAAATCCAGCCCAAATCCCAGGTGTATCAAAAGCATTATGAGGTATAGCCAGTTTACCCGGTCGAAAGCTTTAGATAAATCTATTTTCACCGCAACTACTTTAAGCTTCTTTAGTTTAATGCTGTGTAGTCCTTCTTGTGCTAATCTTATGGCTTCATGTATCTGTTTGCCTTCGAGAAAGCCAAACTTTTCGCAGGAGATGTGTTTGGAGAGGATTACCTTCAGCCTTCTACTAATTACCTTTGAGATAATCTTGTATAGACAGTTGCATAATGAGATAGGCCGAAAGTCTTCAAAAGAGGAGGGATTGTCTGTCTTTGGGATGAGCACTATGAAAGTAGTGTTGATTGGATTGTGAATATGGCCTCGCACCCTAGTTTCCTCGACCACCTTCAATAAGTCAGATCCAAGAATATCAAAGCATCCCAGGTAGAATTCAATAGGCCATCCATCAGGGCCATGGCTCTTCCCCTTTTGAAAGGAGTGTAATACTTCTATCAGTTCTTTATCTATGATAGGGGTCTTTAAGGACTCAACTTCATCCTCTTCAACAAAGCGGGGGAATAACTAAGGTACCTTAATAATTTCAACAATGGACGTCTCCTCCTGTGCTTTATAAAGTTTCTTAAAGTGTTCGGTGCCCAGATCGACTAGTTCTTTGAAATTTTCGACTTCTTCCTCCCTCTGATCGCTCAGACTCCATATGGTGTTGGTCATCTTCCGCCCTTTGGCATATGCTTGAAAAAATTTGGTGTTTTCATCTCCACAGGCTAGCCAAAGTGTCCGGCTCTTTAACCTCCATTGTGCTTCTCTTTCTTCCAAAATGGCCTTGTGCCTTTTCTCCAATCCAAATAAATGATCTTTTGCTTCCTGACTATAGAACCCCTAGCCTGCCCCATCTTGAAGCTCTGCCAGCTTAGAATTAATGTCACTCAACTCCCGATCGTCTTTAATCTTTTTCTTTATGGCCCATCCTTTTGTTGCTTGTTTGAGTCGTTTGAGGTTCTCAACAAAAAGTACCGCCGCAGGGACTTGGGTTTGTTCTGGTATATTTACCCACAAATCCCTTAATAATTCAAGAAAGGTTGGGTCCAAGAGCCAACCCTCAAATAATTTGAAGGGGCTCGACACCCTTTTGTTTTTTGCCCGGAATTCAATCAGAATCGGAAGATGATTTGATTCTCCCCCAAAAGTAACCCATTGTCTAACCAGATCAGATGATTCTAGGAGATCATCGGTTAGTAAAAGATTGTCCAGTCGTTTAGCCACTCGATTAGGGCCAACCCGTTTGTTGCACCAAGTGGGGGTTAGTTTTTGGGGTTTCACATCCACCAGTCCCGCCTGGTCCAGAAAGTTTAGAAAGAAATTGTTTAAAGGATCCTGTGCAACTCGAGGACCCCACACTTCCGAGGCTCCTAGAGAGAAATTGAGATCTCCACCAAGTAGAAAATCCTTGTCCTTAAGCTATTCACACTCAGCTAGAGAGTTCTAGTAAATCTATGGATCCTGATGAGGTCCATAAATGTTTATAATAGTTAATTTGCGGCCTAGGTTGGTAGAGAAGAGAGTTAGTCCAATCCCCGAGACAAAATCCTAGACACTTTCCAATTTGCAGTTTCTTTTCTTCCACCTTGTGGCCAGTCCCCCCGAGCGACCTCTGGCATCCACTGCTGCAAACATCCAACTTGTGAGTAAGGTTTCCAGGGCCTTTACCACTGATACACTATCCCCTAAGGTTTCTTGTAGAAGAATGACCTCTGGCGAGCTTTGTTCGACCAACCTTCGTAAAGACGATTTTTTTTACGGGTTTGCCAACCCCCGATAGTTGAAAGAAAGGATCCTCATGGGGTAACTCCTTCCTGGGATGGCTTTGATCTAAGCGCCCATTCAATAGAAGATTTTCTGCCCGAAGCCAGGTCAATTCTGGCCCGATCTTGTGCTATATATAAGTGTGATTTTCATCCCCTGCCTTTACCCACAGAGATAGTTCGGGGTAGTGGCCCCAAGCCTTAGCCTTCCGACATCTGGTAACTACTCTCTAAGGGGTCCTCCTTGACCACCGATCTACTCCTAAGGTGATAGAGTACTATGTTGTCCTCCGAAGAGGAGTTAGTTGAGGCAGAGGGAGTGGCTTGAGTGGAAGTAAGGGAGAAAGGGAGGGTTGCTACCAAGGAAAGTGGAGGGTGAGAGCCCAAAGGTAGGTATGGAGTCGAAACATTTCCTACTGGAGAGGTAGGCTGACAAGTAGGTAACATATCCACAGTCGACTCTGGATCTTCCTGCCTCCCCAAGTTTAGAGATGGTGTAATCAACGAAGGAGCAAATATCGTCGAATTGGAGGAAAGGGGGCAAACGAGGGAGAGAAAACTGACTAGAGAATGACACTTCCCACCCAGAAAAAAGGAAGGAGCCACAATGTTTACATTCAGATCAATAAACTCCATAGACGAAAGGGGAGAGGAAGTAAAATTAGAAACAACTAGAGTTGACATACCCGATAGTTCTTGATCGCATTGAAGGAGGTTCCCCAAATAAGGTGAGGAAATCTGACCAACTGCATCGTGCATTACATTTCCATCTCCCTGATTACTCCGGCGACCCGTGCTCGTTCCTTTTGTACACAAGACTTTTGGTAGCGACATCTCCTTTCCCTTTGGCTTTTCGGAGTCCATCTGTTGTTCCAATTTCTTTCTCGGAGGAGAGGAGGAGGAGCTTTTGCCTTTGGCTTTCCGATCATTTCCTTTGAAGGGTAGAGGGCAATTTGCTACCCCATGGCCGTAAACATGGTATCTATGGCATCTGAAGGGAATTCCTTCGTAGTCTAAAGTTTGAACAAAAGTCCCGGCCGCCGAGTCGATAGTAATCTCTTGTAGTAAGCCCTTCCTCAGATTTATCTTGACTAAGATGTGGGCCACTGTCATGTATCCCGTATCTTCAAAGGACATATCAACTTCTAGGCAGCTTCCCAACAGATTGCCGATGGACGCAAATCGATAAGTGTTCCAGAATTGCATCAGAAGCCTCGGGAGCCTGACCCAGATGGGTTCCTCATCAATCCGTTCTCTCTTTGCATCAAAAGTTGGGGTCCAACGTTTGAGTAGAGTGGGGGTGTCAGCTAAGCTCCATACCTTCTTTAAGACCCAGTCCACATCCTCCGGAGCAGAGAAGACGAAAGCAAACCATCCTCTGGTGAGTAGTCGAATATGTGGCATCTTGGAGATCTCTGGTAACCAGGTTTTGGTTACCCAGTCCTTTAGAAAATCCATTACCAATTTCTTGCCCCTGACTCTACCCACCACTGCCCTTACTGTGAAATCTATCCATTGCAACGTCCTCTTCGTAGACCAGTCGCTCTGTACCTGCCCTGTCTCGAGCACACCAAACGACTTTTGTGTGACGACCTTCTGTGATTAATCAACTCCTTGGTCGTTCGTTCCCCCCTTTGTGGAGTTATGGCAGGCAAGAAACCCTTCTTTTCGTGTATAGTATCAACAGGTAAGGCATAATCGTCCCCACTTGTTGGTACCCCCGGTCCCCTACCACTCCCCTGCTTAACATCCACCAGAAAATCCGATGGCGAATAAATCAGAGGAGAGTTGAAGCCTTCTGTGAGCATGATCATCTTTCCGTAGCAACTACTTCTATCAAATCCGAAAAAGGTATGCTAAGTCCTGTTGAGAGCTCCCCCGAACCAAACCCCCATCAAAGACTCCAACCGTCACAGGGTAATAAACGTGTTCCCCACCCCAAACCTCAGTGTAACTCAGGCCGCCCGTGAATGGCAGCTGCCTCGCCGATGGAGAAGCTGAGCCTGTCATATTTGCCACCAAAACTCCCGAACCCCCTACCTCCACACTTCAAGGTATACTCTAGTAGCTGTCCGTTTGCCTTGGGACCCCGATCCCTGTCAGTTCCCCTGACCCACCTGTCTGCGACTAGTCTCCCAAGAATTTGCCACCATCCTCAGTCACCAGGCGAGGAAGAGAGTGCCCCTCATCTCCAATTAAAATGGGGTTTCCCCTCTCCGATGGCGACACCATGGTCAAAATCTGGCCAAGCTACGATGCTCGGGCCCTGATTGCTAACCTAGCACCATATCTCGAGATATCTTCAAACCTGTCAGGAAGAAAACAACCCCATCCCATCAAAAAACCTGTAGCTACCTCATCCACCATTGATCGTTCCCTCCTTGGATCAATAACTATTATACATATAGTTATTGTTTTTGTTTTGTTTGATCCTTTCCACTTTTGATAGCTTCTAACATATTGAATTATTACAACTATAGCTAAATCTTACATCAATCATATTTATAGTCAATAAAAATTCCACATTTACTAACATATATTGAATAACACTCACTTTAAATATTTAAATCTATAATATCTTTTTATTTATAATTACTATTTAAATATATAATCTTTTTATTTTTAAATTCATAAAAACTATTATAACACATCATACGTAACTTGATTACTATTTATTATTTATTATTTTATGGTTAATCAATTCCATATCTCTTCTCACTAAACCACAAAACAACTAACATCTAAAAAGAAAATGCCATGTCTTATACTAGTAACAATCCTTTAAAATTCTACTCACTTATATTCTATAAGATTTTATTTGATTACATGTCGATCAATACACAAGGGTCCTTACACGTGCATGAAAGCAGAAAATTTAAAAAACCAAAAACCAAAACAAAACTTTAACTTTCAAGTCGGCATGCATGGATCTTCATGACACAGAATTTCCTAAAAATAAAACAAAAACCAAAACTTTCAAGTCGGCATGTATGGATCTTCATCATGCATGGATCTTCATCACATAAAATTTCCCTAAAAAAAACAAAAACCAAAACTTTCAAGTCGGCATGTATGGATCTTCATCGCATCTACCATAGGTACGCGCATACGATTTAAATAGATAATTGCGACGAAGCACAAGTCAAAAATATCATCACATTCATTCCGTGCTGTGAGAATACCCGTCTTCAAGCGCGCGTAAATGGTTGTAGCTCCGTCTCGTTTTTAGCTGGAGCCATGGCGACTCCTGCATCTCGCAAGAGGCTTGCAAGTCAAATGGACGAATCCCTTTCCCACCACGATACTGAATCAGATTCAGAGGAAGAAGCAGAAGAAGTATTTATCGAATCCCTTGCTCACCACGAATCAGAATCAGAAGAAGAAGAGGAAGAAGTATTCGATTGCGATGAATGGGCACCTCCCGCTCGCGTGTTCGATCCTCACCCCTGCCCAGATCCGTCAAATACCGAGAAGCCCGTTCGCGTTTACGCAGACGGAATATACGATCTCTTCCACTTCGGCCACGCCCGATCTCTGGAGCAGGCCAAGAAATCGTATGATCTGAATTCCCTACTTTGTGATTTCTCGAATTTTCGTCAATTGCCGTTTTCTTTTTGGACGAAGATTGAAGGAAATCGGGGTTGGGGTTTGTAACAGGTTCCCGAACGTGTATTTGCTGGTGGGATGCTGTAGCGATGCGGTCACGCACATGTACAAGGGCAAGACGGTGATGACCGAAGCCGAACGCTATGAATCCCTTCGCCATTGCAGGTATGTTACGGGATGTGAGGGTATCTTTGCAATTCTAGGATTTTATTTTTATTTTTAACTACATAGATCCCCAAGATTGCATAGATCCCCAAGATTGACGGTTATCTATACCGTCAAAATAACCCTTGACTTGCACATAGTCTTGAAATACAGCACTTTGATAAAGTACCTAAGTTAGTTAATAGTGAGATATGTCAGAATATCCCATAATTGGGCATAGTAACATGCTAGCATGTTTTCGTTGCGGTTGAACCTAGGTCTCTGTGAAGAAAACCTACTTGATTTACCCGTGTGACAGAGTAAATCTATACCAGGAGAATAGAGCTTTAGCTAACTGTATCTTGAGAATTAATTAGGTGTTTTCGTTAATGCTGTGTTTCTAGTTATTTAATGCTGGCGTGGAGATCAAGTCCGAAGTTTAGTGACAGCAGGACGTGGACGATTAGAGGGTTTCTTCGATTTATAAATTTGCTGAGGAATTTATTATTTGTCTATATTACTCAGAGAAGCTGGATTTGTATAAAGATGTCTTCTACTCAAAGTTATTTTTGGTAAAAGAGGGATGCAAATATATGAACAGAACATTGTTAATAGCTACAATTACCCAGGTTCTATCTTGGAGTTGTGGGGCAAAAGCTGAGTGAAAATCCGCCAATTCCCTTGCTAGATTTTGGCTCCTTGTCTTTTAATTGTCTTGGGTTTGGTTCATAGCTGCCGTCTTGCTCTCAATTTTTTTGGAACAAAATTGGATAATAGAAAAATACATGGGCATGTCAGTTCTGTAAATTTCTCGGGGTTGAAGTGACACCAGCACGAGAGAGAAAATGATAGAATCGAACTTTGTTAAACATCCACGAGATCAAGGATCTATGGAATGGAGGAGTTACAAGTTGAGGCGGCCAGCCATTCTGAGGATACCCGATAGGAGGTCTTTCAGCTGCTTTAAAACTGGGGCTTGTTCAAAATGTGCCTGTCTTTGTATTAGCCATGAGTACATATTTATAATACATGTTTGTTATAAAAATGGAAACTGAAAATAAATATAGATATTAAGTTTATTATCAAAACTAGTAGGATAGACTGCTTGACAAAAATAACTTTCCTCACACACGGATGCTAAAAGTAGCTGATCTGTACAATATACAATGATTAAGTCTAAAAAATAGACTAAACCCTTGTGACACATCATGGGGCTTATTTTGACAGGTGCGTAGTGACTTTGTTCATAGATTTCTGTAATATGGTTCATTGCCCATTATGTCACAAATGAATATTTGGGGGATGGACAACATACTTGCTGGATTGCTTGAAATTTATGGTACTGCATCCACAAAATTGCAACGGCCAAAACTTGCCAAGGTCAGAAGAGCAAAGAACAATAGGAAATTTTGTCTTAAAAGATGAAAACCAAGTCATTGAATCTAAGCCTAAGCCATTTGTATTTACCAATGTTGCAAATATCCTTTTGGTGAATATTTTGCTGAGGGTCTGGAAATAAATTTATCAGAAATACTGGGGAAAATATCAGAAAATATCTGCAAGCATAAACTTGGATCTGAAAAACTGAAAATATGGGAAACATTGGCAACATGAAAAACTAAAAAAAATCAGAAATATCAAGAGAAATTGGAGATATTTGCAACACTGGTATTTATTGTTAACTCCATGGTTAGTGCTGCATTTAGAAGGGGTATCTGATTGTATAGAATTTTAAATGCCCTTTTGTCTTGACTGCTTGACGCAGATGTGTATTTTTTTATTCTTAGGAGTAGCATAAAAGTAGATGCTCTTTTTTTGGAAGGCTATAATTAGAGATCTGTTGTTATGCAAGAATATATCATTAAAATTGTTATAGGCAAGTAGTTTATAATCGATAATTATGTTCAGTATTTTTTTAAAGTTGAGCCATTTTTAAATGGATAAATAGATAAATCATAAATTTAGGAAGAGGTCTCTTTGAATGAACCAAGTTACACTCCTTTGGACAGATATAGTTGTCAGTGAAAGCATTTGATGAAGTGTTTTGCAGAAGAAATTTGTTAAATGTTTTAGAAATTTATCTTTGTGATCATCACTTTTGTATTTTTGATTGAAGTGCTTAGTATTCTGTTAGCTTTTATGATTTTGTTTTGTTTTTCCCTGCATTAAGCTGTATAAGGCTTCAGTGAGATGCGCTTTTTGAAAAGCTATCACCAGAGATCTGTTTTTAGGCAAGTATATTTTTAAAACTGTTTTTGAAGCAAGTAGTTGATAATTGTCAGGTCAGAGATGAGTAACTCCACGAATGAATTGATTTTCATTAAAGTGAGCCATTCATTAACACAATGAGAAGTGACCATTGGTTTCATCTTCTAAGAGGTCAAGAAACAAAGAATTAGAGGAATTATGAAAGAGGATAGAAGAACTGGAAAACAGAAGGCTTGGAGATGCTGAAACAGATTCATAATTGGAAGATGAGCCTGAAGTAGAGTGAAATGCTGAGGAAGCAAACCCAACTGTACGATTGATATCATTTCTGAAAGACAGAGGTAGTGCAAGAGTGGAAGTTTCATGCTATGATGTGTTAGCACACTTTTTCACCCTCCAATTGAGCTGATATATCTGAAAAAACAGTGATGAAAAGACAACTAATTAAATGAGAAAAGCCCCAAATTGTTACGGGTTAGACCCCTCTTTGTTTCGACTGGTGCTTGCCAGCCTCACGGGGGAGTCCCTAGGGTGATTTGCTGTTGTCTTAAGGTCTGATTTTATGCTAATTATGACAAAAAACAGCGACTGATATGTCTTGAACAACGTGTTAAAATTGCCCAAGATGTGGGGAAAAAGATAGTTTTTTAGCTTGGAGGGATCCTGCAAGGTTAGCACAAGAGAAATATAAAGAAATAGAAAGAGAAACTACTCATAAGATAATTAAATCACAATAAATAGTAATGAACCACTTAATCAATTTGCAAGAATTAATCAAAACACCAAGAAGAAGGAAGGTTTGGAAAACAAATACAAAACTTCTTTATTACAAGTTTGTCAAAGGGTTGATTGTGCCACAATCAACAAGTCCACAACTGGTACAATGATCACCCTTTCTCAAGAGAAAGTGGCTAGTCTAAAGAATGAGAGAGAGAGAAGAGTAGTATGTGCTGCTGCCACCAAAAATCCGACCCTAACAATGTAATCCAACCTCCAATATACAGAACCAAGGACGCACTTCACCAAGCAATAGAAGGAGTATGGCGCACGTGGGATGGAAAGAGGAATAGAAAGCATGCACATGAGGAGTGGAGATGAGTAGGAGAGGGAGAAGTCACATGCGCATGAAGAGTGGAGTTAAAACACTACGTGTGAGAGTTTCAAAGTGCCAAAAAGAGGAGGTGCACATGAGCGCTTTGGGAGATGCGCATGGGTGAGGGAGAATAGAATAGGAGTGTGAGAAAAATAGAGTCTAGGAAATAGACTAAGCGCACGCTAAAGGGAGATTTCAATTACTGAGTGAAAAAGGGAGGAATCAATGCACATAAGAGAGAGGATGCACCCTAAATTTTAGGGATGGCGCACTAAGAGATGGGAAAAAGGGAAATACGAGCCACGTGTGAGGATGAGGCTCCAAAGAGGCGCACATGTGGAGTAGAATGCTCAAGAATAGGATTTTAGGCAAGACACATGGCACATACAAGGTGGAAGGAAGAAGTAATGGAGAAGAAAAGAGCCACATGTGTGAGGGAGAGAGGAAATAGAGAGGGTGTGCTTTGAGAAAGAGGTAGGGAGATAATGAGGCCAAGTAATGTGCATTAGCTTTAAGGAGTGGGGAAAAAGACATGGAGGATAAAATTAGAAATCTAACGCATGTCTAAATGCTAAATTTGGCCAAGTAAATCACGAGTTAGCCAAGGAGGGAATTTGCCCTATTTTTAGGATTTCCCAACTTTTTAGGAAATTAGAGTTTAAAAGCAAATTAAGAGGAATTTGGGGAAATTGATGCATGGAAAGTGAAGTTATCTCGAGTGAGGAAAAATTAGTGAGAAAATTTAGCCTTGATTGCCTAAATCATCTCCATGGAAGTGCCACCTCTTCACTTTATCTAATTTTCAGTTAACTATTGCTTTTACCTTGGAAGATGCGCCCTTTTTCTTGATGCCATGTAGATGCCACATCACACTGAAACTCCTCCAAATGTTGGAATTTGAGCTTGCCACTTGTCGCCTCTAAAGCCCATCACCCCTGCTATAAATAAAAATTGCTAAAAGTAGGGTCTGACTCCTAAATTTTAGGAAACTGTCAAAAACATCTAGGATGACTAGGGGAACACCACCATGTGTCAATTGTCTAAAAATAGACATTGCTAAAAATAGGATGTGCTTGCGTGTCAATGGTATCATACTTGTCGGATTTGATTTTCTGAGAGGAATCCAGATATGTGATTAGAATCGACATGCTAGCCCTGGTGCTCCACCTGCTAAAAATAGACATATCATGCATGTCACCCATAACAAGTCCAAAGGACTCAAAATGACTCAGGGATCAATAGTACACACTCAAAATCTCAATCTGAGGCTTGAAGCTCAACTTGCTAAAAATAGAAAGTTCTCGAATGTCGCTTGGAAAAGTGTCATCGGGCCTAGAATCATGCAAAGGATCAATTGTGTATGCTCAAAACTGTCAATTGAGTCTCTCAAACCATGTCTCCTAAAAATTAAGGATACCCGATGTATGTAAACATCTCTCTCAAATGCATAGGAAACCAAGCTAGCGCTAACTCTGAAACAAAAACAACCATGTACCGATCATGTACCTGTCTCTGATGGGAACCAACCTCTGACTCAACACAAGTGCTAATCTATGGGAGAATCATAGAATGCCAGCCAAAATAGTGCATGCTGGCTCCTAACCCTCAAGATTTTCAAGGGTGAAAATCTAGGGGTTAACACGATGGTAGTTTGAAAGCTGATACTCTCATGGACTGGATAAGAGAGCTTGAAAAATATTTTGAGTACGAAAATGTTCCCAATAGGGTTCGATTCGCTATGATCAAGTTGAAGGGTCGTGCAACACTTTGGTGGGATATGTTGCAGAAGGATAGGGTAGATAATTGACAGGAGAAGATTAGAACCTGGAGGAAGATGGTGAGCAAAATCAAGGAGAAAATCCTACTTGTTGATTACCAACAAAATTTGTGTAAATAGGTGTAGAATTTGAGACAAAAAGAGAGATTTGTCCGGGAGTATACTGAAGAGTTTTTCAAACTATCCGGGAATATATTGAGAGATTACAAATAAAGGAACCAGAATAGCAAAGAGTGGCAAGGTATGTAAATTGATTGAAGTATCAGATTTAGGATGAAATGAGTATGCATTACTTTTGTAATGTAGATGAAGCCTATCAAGTTGCTTTGAAGGTGGAAGAAAAGATTGATAGAAGGTTGTGGTAGAAGTTCTGAGGAAAAGGGACTCAAGGCAGGGGCTGAGCAAATGCTGCTAAAAGCAGTGAAAAGGAAGATGAAGCGACTAGCAGCCAGAATACAAGAGGAGGAAGTGGTGTTGGAAGAGGCAGATGTTTTAGCAGAGGAAAGTATGCGATTACATGTTATAGATGCAGAGTAGAGGGTTATAAAGCATCGAAATGCCTAGAGAGGTAGAATGCAGCAAGAAGAAATGAAGCCATAAAACAAGTTACCCAAGCAAATAAGACAACAATTGCTGGTGGAAATGTGGAAGTACTTCAGCAAGAACAAGGAGAAAACCTAATGTTCATAAGAATACTACTCAAGCCTAAGGTAAAGGGAGCAGGAGAACTTGAACAGAGAAAGAAAGTGTTCAAAACTAAATGCAAAATTCAGGATAAGTGGTCATCTTGTCATCAATGGTGGAAGTACAGAAAATTTAGTATTCACAGAAGTAATGGAGAAATTGAAATTGAAAAGCATTTCACATTTGAATTCGTATAAGGTCTCATGGTTGAAAAGAGGACAACAAGTGACTGTGACTGAACAATGCTTGTTGAGTTTTCAGATTGGAAAGTTTAGTGAGTAGGTATTGTGTGACATAGTGGAGATGGATGCTTGTCACGTACTACTCGGAAAACCATGGCTGTTTGACATAAAAGTTTTCCATGATGGAAGGAAGAATACTTACGAATTTTTAAAAGACGGAAAGTGGTACAAATTGGAACCAATGGTGGAGACTAAGACATGTGGTAGTGATAGTAAAGGACAACAAAATTATTTGTAGTAGTAGTTGCATTATGATGTGTTCAGCCAAAGGATCCTTGAGAGAACAGAAAATAACCCATTTTTGTTCGGCCTTAATGCCAAGAAAAGTTCTAGAATGGAAAGATAAGCTTCGTGCCACCAAAAATTTAATCTTTGTTAAATGAATTTAAAGAGATCGTGGGAGATGATTTACCAGCAGGTTTACCTCCCTTGAGAAGTATATCACATCATATTGATTTGATACCCAAGATCAAGTCTACCGAATAAAGCTCCTTATCGGATGACTCCAGCAGAGGGTGAGGAAGTAAACAAGCAGGTGCAAGAGTTGCTTGACAGAGGACTGACCAGAGAAAGTTTGAGTCCGTGTGCTGTACCTACAGTTTTGACACCTAAGAAAGGAAGACTTGAAGATGGATTTTGAAAAGGTTAAGGCTATTTTGGAGATGTGAGAAGTTTCCATGGATTGGCAAGCTTCTATAGGAAGTTTATCAGAAATTTCAGCAAGATCTGTGCACCACTTACTGAATGCATGAAAAAGGGGGTTTTCAAGTGGACAACAACAACCATGAAGTTATTTGAAGACTTGAAGACTGAATGATCGATTTTGACACTTCCAGATTTCAATAAAGTGTTTCAAGTGGACTATGATGCAAGTGGATCAACAATTGGAGTAGTTTTAAGTCAAGAAGGTTGATTGCATTCTTCAACGAGAAATTGAATGATGCTAAGAAAAAGTACTTTGTTTATGATCAAGAATTTTATGTGATTGTGCAAGCTTTGAAGAAATGGCGACATTACTTGCTATCGAAGGAGTTTGGCTTATTTACTGATCATAAGGCATTGCAGTACATCAATAGTCAAGGTAAGTTAAATAAAAAACATTTCAAATGGTTAGAATTTTTACAAAGTTAGTCGTTTGTTTTGAAGCACATGTTTGGAAAGTCGAATAAAGTTGCAGATGCATTAAGTCCGAGAATAATGATGCTGGATACTTTGTCAGTAGAATTTGTTGGCTTGGAATGTATGAAAGAATTGTATGTAGAAGATGTAGATTTTACGAAGGCTTGGAAAGCATACAAAGCGCCTTGGAGCATTGATAGGACACCATATTTGGATTTCCACATCCAAGAAGGTTTGTTGTTCAAGAATCAAGGTTTGTGCATTCCACGGAGTTCATTGTGGATGAATCTTATTAGAGTTGCATAGCGGAGGTTTAGTTGGACATTTTGGCATTGATAAAACCACAACGTTGGTGAAAGAAAGATATTTAGCATCAACAAGGCTATTAAGAAGTTTGTTGAGTGCTGCAGAATTTGCCAACTCGCTAAAGGAAGGAGTCAAAACATTGGATTGTATAAACCATTACCGGTACTCGAGAGGCCATGGGAAGATATAAGTATGGATTTTGTTTTGGGATTGCCTAGGACACAGAGCGATCATGATTCTGTGATGGTTGTAGTGGGCAGATTTTCCAAGATGGCACATTTCATACCATGCAAGAAAACCGATGTTGCTATTAAAGTGATTGTTTTATTTTTCAAAGGGATTGTGAGATTACATGGATTGCCAAGAAGTATCACTTTTGAAAGGGATACAAGATTTCTTGGGCACTTCTGGAGAATACTATACAAGATTGTTGTATAGTTCTGCACATCATTCCCAAACGGATGGACAGATCGAAGTGGTGAACATAAGCCTTGGAAATTTGTTGAGGAGTTTGAGTGGGGAGAAGCCAGGAAAATGGGATTTGATATTGGCGTAGGCTGAATTTGCTTATAATGATTATGTTAACAAATCGGTGGGAAAGAATCCATTTTAGATTGTTTATGGATGGTCACCAAAAGGAGTTTCATGAGGGAGTATAGCATGAGGAAGAAGGTAACTTGACTGAATGGAAGAAACAGATACCTGTTAAACAAGTCGAAGAATTGGAACAAATCTTGGTGAAGAGGGTTAGCAAGAGGACCCAAAATAAGGAATATTACGAATATCTAGTTAAGTGGAGAAACATGGGTTTCAAAGATGCATCGTGGGTTTCTGAAAAAGAGCTGACATGCCTAAGAGAATCTTCATCCTCTGTCGAATCTTTAGTTATATCCACATGTGTTGGAGCTCATGTTTTTCTTACCAAGGATGTCTGATGTAGGAGCATCTTTGGCCTTAATCAATCTCGCATCAACCAAAAACATTTCAATTTCAAGTTAGCAAATGTTGGTTGAAATAATTGTTGTAACTCCAGTTGTTGGAACACGTTAAGTTCTGAGATCCCAATTGCTGCAACACAGTGTGAAATCCCAATTGTTGCAACATCGTAAAGACGTTGCTGCAACACTGTGCGAAATCCCAATTCTTGCAACACGATGAAGTGTTACAACCCTAGGGGTGTGCATATTCGTCTGGCATACTCCACGTGTCTTGGACGGATTTTTGTGGGATATGGCGGACACATTTAGGAGGAAGGTGATTGGAAAGAAACGGTTGGAAAATTGTTCAGAATTCGGATTGGTTGTAACTGTCGAGTGTTCTAACACATTTAGATCGAGAAAAAAACAAGAAACAGTTGGAGAAATGGAATGGTCAGAACAGATGAGCTGCCAAGAAACAAGAGGATAAAGGAGAAAGAAGACTGAAGAAAGGGGACTTCATTTCTCTTCAAGTACCTTACAACTCTCTTTGCAACACACCAATGTCCTTCACAAGGTTTTTGCATGAACTTGGAAAGAATCCCAACTGCAAATAAAATATCTGGTTTGGTAGTAGTTAGGTAGATAAGACTTCCCACAAACTATCTATATTTAGTTGCATCCTCAAATTCATTCTCTTCTTTTGATGTAAGCTTTAGATTTTGCTCCATTGGAGTAGAGAGAGGATTACAATCAACCATACTAAATTAGTTAGCTTTTAATACCATGTTTGAGGTGCTTGCTTTAAGCCATACAAAGACTTGATGAGCTTGTATACCTTATGTTCTTGACCCTTCACAACAAATTCTTTTGGTTGAGACATTTAGACATTCTCCTTCAAGTCTTCATTCAAGAAGGCTGCTTTTACATCCATGTGATGCATCTTCCACCTATTATGTGCTGCCAAAGCTAACAATGCATGAATGGTAGCCCATTTTGTTGTGGGGGAAAATGTCTCCTCATAGTCTATGCCTTCTTTCTGTGCCATAGCCTTTTTCCACAAGCCTTGCCTTATGCTTGTGAAGTGAGCCATCTGATTTGTACTTGTTCTTGTAGATCCACTTGCATCCAATTGGTTTGGTTCCAAATGGAGGATCCACCAACTTCTATGTCCCATGTTTGATGAGAGCATCAAACTCCTTCTGCATGGCTTCTTTCCACTCATGAGAAGCAACTTCTTCAAAGGAAGTTGGTTCAAAGTTAGTAGATAATTTCAATTCACATTCATATGAAACATCCATATCATTTACATCACTTGAATTTGAACTATTTACATCACCTCCATCTTGTTTGGTTGAACTTCTAGTTCTCGTCTTTCCAACCTCGTTAGGATGAACACTTTCAAGTGTCTTTATGAGCCACTTTGGTGGACCTTTTTGAGATGGTCTAGGTTGCTCCACTGATTGAGGTGGTGCTACATTTCCATCAAGGTTTAGCCTTTCAATCCTGTCATTCACATTGTCCAATTGAATTCCTTGTTCTAATGAAGTGGCTGCATCTTCATGAGGGGGTGATGGCACTTCAAAAGGAGATTTCAAAGATTGATCCAAGATAGGGACCCCCCCCTTCCAGATTTGGAATTTCATTAGGGATGCACTTTCGACTACTTGCACCAAGCTTGTTTCTTTTCTCCTTAAGAATTAAGGTATTGCAGGTGGAACCCAAAACCCTCAGATACCTCATTGAAGGAATATGGCCATTCTACATTTCATAAGGAGTCTTGTTCCCAAGAGCATGAGATGGACTCCCGTTTCTCATATACACTGCTCATAGAACTGCATCAACCCAAAACATGAACTTCACATTCTTGAAAAATATCATTGAACGTACCATATTCAAGAGTGTCCTGTCCATTCTTTCTGCCACACCATTCTACTGAGAATTGTATGGAACAATGGTTTGATGCTTGATCCCATGTTGGCGAAGATAGCTTTCAAACTCATTTGAAGTGTATTCCCCTCCATTATCAGTACAAAGAGTGCTAATACGAGTTTGAGTTTCATTTTCAATCCATAGATAGAAATTTTTAAAAGTTTCAAATGCTTGAGAATTTCGTTTCAATAAAAAGTCATTAAATATGTATTACCAAAGGCATATGGAAGAGGCATGGTTCCACACAAATCAGAGTATATCAACTCTACCTTTCTATGTGCTCTCGAAGTGGAATCATGAAAATGATGCTTGTTGTGTTTACAAAAGACACATGCCTCACATTGCTTCAAACCAAAAACACCATTTTTCTTCAATAGACAAAGACTATCATAATTTATGTGCCCAAATCTAGTATGCCGCAAGAGACTAGAAGACAATGTACCTTCATCATGGTGAGAAAGGTATGCAAAATTTTGTGCCCATGTAGATGACCCTTTCAACTTCAACATTTTGTCATCTTCCCATCTTCTCATGACGACCATGTTGCAAGATATCATTATTTCAACTTTCCCATCAAACATGTGAATGGAATGGTTTTGCAGTCGAATGTGGACAAGAGACATCGAGTTCCTTTGCAATTTAGAAAGATAGAGAACATTATGCAAAAGAAAATTTGGGAATCCAGGCAATTTGAGCTTGATGGTGCCAATTCTCGTAGGTTTGAGACTGGATTCATTTGCAAAACCTATTCTACTATCTACATTATCATCCAATTCTTCAAAGAAGTCTCTCCGAAAAGTCATGTGGTTGGTTGCACCAATATCAAGCAACCAAACATATTTCCAAGAAGCAAATCAAGTTTTGAACAATTCTTCATTTATGCTAGTATTGCAATGAGCTAACAATTTGAGTGGGTTCATGAGCTTTGCCATTTCCTTCTTTTTGTTCTTGCTTGTCTTTGATTTTCTCCCATGGGATTGTACATGTCTTTGCTTCATGTCCATTCTTGCCACAACAAACATAGTGAAGATCAAATTTCTCATCAAGGTTATGCCTACCCGTGCCTCTCAAATTCCTCTTTCCACGTCCTCTTTTATTACTAGCGATTGAGATGAGAATGCGTTTTTATCACTTCAATATAAGCAATGCCAAATGCTTGTATTGCTAGATTTGACTGCCATTGGAATAATAAATTTGTGCTGCGAATCTGTCTATTAGCTGATTGAGATTTTGTTCCAATTCGTCTCCATCAGTACTGAGGCCGAGGGAGAAGCAGAAACCAAAAACGAATGAAGGCGCCTGAACCGAGGAAGAAGGATGAACCGAAACAAAATGGCCCCTCAAAATTGGTTTTGTTTCCTAAAATTGTTTAAGATGCAACACAGATCTCTTTTCGATGGAAATGCTATGTATTTTATTTCAGTTGGCGTTTTCTCTTTGCCTTGATATGTGCGATGGAAGAAATCGCTATTCCATAGGGGGGAACCTTAGATTTAAATTCGGAAGAAGTGCCACCAATGAATGAGAATGTAGATGGAGCTTATGCTGTCGAGGGTTGAGACGAAGGGTGTTTCTGTTGGCTTGGACGAGGAGCGGAAAAAGAAAGAAGCTGTGGGTTGGTTTGGGAACAAAATCTAACCCACGTGGGCAGAAATCGTGCAACCAAAAAGGCCGCGGATTAGGGCCCACGCCAGAGATGACCTTCAACAAAACACTTTTCCATGACTGTTATTCAAACCCAAATGAAAAAGAATTGAACTGGAAAGAGGCGGAGATGGCCTGGGTGATCACCTGACTATTAAGGAGGCCTCTAATGGGCTTGGCGGATTCCTCGAGAGATTATGCCAATTGCAAGGTGTCGACAATGGAGTTGAGGGTATAGAACAAGTTCTGGCAATTCCTTCCCACCGGGCTTGAGGCACTAATGCATAGGCTGTCAAGGGATTCAAACAGAGAACTCTCACGTTGTACCAGTTTGAATGTGGAACCAGTTGAGATTAAATACAGACCAACTCCTTATCAATAGAGAGAAAGGAGCAAGAATGTCCACAGGAGCGTGAACTTCAAAGGCTTAAGTGACACATGTGGCAGGTTCCATTGAAATACATCTTATTTCAGTATACCACTTGGACTAAATTAGATTTCTGCCTGCTATAAATATCTAACAGCCATACCACTGTTGTTTATGAGCTGAAATACTATTAACCAAGTTCTGAAATAAAATAGCAGCGGAAATAAATTATATATCAGTAGGCTGTAACCCTCATTTGGCACAAAAATCTGTGCAATACCAGTTGAAAAATATACAGAAAATTAGGGACAGATTTGAGGATAAAAAGCTTTTTATTCTGCTCAAGGAAAATCTGAGTTTATACAACAGCAATAAACATCAACATTACAACATAGAATATCTCTTATTTCAGCAAGTCATCCTTCAATACAAACTGTACCAGACTGTAACTAGGGCAGATTGCCTCAACTATATGACCAGTATGGCCCAGAACAGCTAGTAAACCTCCACAAACAATCACAGAAATGTATAGAAACTTGTGTCAAGAGAATCGGTATGAAACAGAACAGAAAACTTCAGCAAACTAGCATAGAAAATCGTGCCACTCTTGCTGTATACTCACAGCCTCGCTTTTTGTGCCTCCTCTTGCTGTACGGCCATCAAAACACTGCTGTATGGACTCTACTGTAGCTGTTGTATGGATTGTTGAATGCTGCAAATGCTCCTTGGACTGCGTGCCAATCCCTCTCCTAGGGATGCGTGCCAAGTCTCTCTTGCTGTAGCTCTTTCCTCAAGCAAAGAACTCCTCCTTGGGATGCATGCCCCTTCACTTTCCCTCAAGCTCTCCTCAAAAGTGCGCCCTCCTTCTCCTAATGAGCTGCCTTTAAGCAATTTCGAATTGTAACTCCTCTAACCCTTGATCTCCCTTAAGTGACTCTTCACTTACCCTTGAGATCAATGATCACGACTTGATCATTCGTTGAGGTCACTTAAGTTAATAAAGTGACTCATAACATCTTAAAGTCACTTTTACATTTCGAAATTAAAAGACTCAACTTTATAAAGTCACTAGGAGAAAATTTGCTTGGTCACTTCCGCATGTTGAGCGCTGCCAATGCAGAAGTACCTCCAAGCTACCAAATTCCAATAGGTTCCTGAGGCCCAAGGAGGTTTAACGTTTTGCTCTAGGAGGCCAACGTTGCCCAAAAAGGGCCTAACGTCACCCTAAAAGGGCATGACGTCACCTTTACAGCTTGTTTTAGGGTTTAATTATGACATTTAATGTAAAAATTTGATATTATGTGTAATAGGCCATGTCGGCCTTTTTGACCTAATTCTGGTCATTAGTATTGTATAAATAAGAGGAAAATCACTCTTATTATTCATCATCTTTCACTCACACTTGTGAGGACTGAAATTTGCGCCCTCCTTAGGGTTTCTTGGCCGAAATTTTAGGCGCACTTGTTGAAGGAGGCTTATTTTGGATTATTTTGGCAAAGTTCTCGGTGGATGTGTTCAACTAGGGTTCTTCTTGATGAATT
>ML870537.1:19990-39139 GCA_009831015.1 Picea engelmannii | reverse complement strand
TACCTTCCGGGTCTCGAAATCTCGAAAGACTTGCGTGCATTCTCTGGTTCCCACAACTCTTGTCCTTTCCACGCGTCACTTCAACCATGCTTTCCGCTGATGTGAGCCTTTTGCCACCTGTCGCCTCCTTGCGATCTGCTAACCCGTGTAGTTTCGCTATTTTGGGTATCGGGAGTCCTAGACTCGCGATCCCCAACCTTATGTCACTGTGAACCCCGATTTCCCGATTCCCGATTCGCCGATGGACTAGATCACTTGTGTCGCGATTTCGAAAATCATAATGGGAAGGGATTATGTTCCTTGCCAAAGTGAACGCCGAATTCCCGAACTCCGAAGTTCTGAGATGTCGACGTGACAATTTTCGCCTTCACATGAAAGCTCCCCTTTCACGTTTCAAGGATTAGATCAGCCAAAGTCTTGGCTTTCTCTCGCCCTTTCAAACTCCAAAATTCCGAAATGCTAGGATTCCAACACGTGTCCAAATCTTGACCCCACAATGGAACCTTCCGCCTTGTCAGGGTTTTGGACTTTATGGTTTTGCGAATCATGAGGCTGTGTCTTCGGTCTTTCCACCCACGAAACCCCGAAATGAAATTTCGTGTGTAGATCCAACAGTACACGTTGGAGTGAATCTACGACCCTCTCTATCCTGAGCTTCTGCTTGCAGTAAACGACCATTGTAACCTCCCTACTCTCCTGCTAGATCTGACAACTGGCGGGACTTCACGAATTCTCCACGGAGAATTTTGACCGTCCGTTCTCCCTTCTGAGAACTTCTGCAAATTTGACAAAGTGTTTTGCCACAGAACTTAACCGCCTGCAACACAAACTTGCTACACCTCCTTTCAACGCCTCAAGGCACCGACCTTCTGTGCTTTTCTTTGACAACTGCGAAGACTCTATCCCTCCTGAGCTTTCTTTAACTCTGAGTCTTAAAGAAGAGTCTTTCACACACTCCTTGCGGCAAATTATTCAATTACTTCAAAGAATTTAAGTCCTTCAACTCTGCGCACTCCCTACAGCAGCAGTCTCTCAATAATCCTCCAGGTCTTACAAACCCTGAAACTACTCTCATCCTGCACACACTTTGCACGGCTCCTGTGCCTAACTGCACTTCTGAGGAAATGAGAACAAAAGCTATCCTATCTAAGATTTCAGAGATAAACCTCTGGACCCTTTGTCAATGCACTCCTTACGGACAATTCAACTGCACTCCTTGCAGGAACTCTTACTTAGACAGAAAAACAATTGAAACTCATTTCCCTTACTCTCTCTCCCAGATTTCAAACATTTAACAAGAAATCATACACACATGGCATAAACAGAAAATGCATGACAGAAGGAGTAAATCATTCATGAGCATAACATTCAACAATGCATGTACAGAGAATATATGAGAACCATGAGTCTGAATCAAGGCTTTTTGTATTAATCCAGAACTTATGTACATGGAATTCTTCTACACAACTCTCTGCTCTTCTCTTCTCTACTCTATCTTCTCATAATGTTTCTTATTGTTACAATGATATAAGTGAGGGTGTCTATATCTCATTTCCCTCCGGTTCCTAAAACTGTCTAATCTAGGAATTCAATTCTACCTACTTGTATTTACTAGCATAAATGCCTTCACCTAATACAGATGAGAGCGAGATTCTCAAGGTTTGTTTACAAATAAAAAAGTACGCCTCTCTTTAACTATCTCATTTAAGTCTGGCGTATCCATTTCAAAAACATTCAAACAATTTTTCACATGCCAAAATGCATTGGTGTTGCCCATGCTCGCTTGATGTTGGTGATGCTTGACGTTGGCAATGCTCCTGCATCATACTCCCTCGCTTGAAAATTTTCATGGGCTCCTGTCCATGAGATCTCACACGATCTGTCCATGCTTTTGGATCTCTACTTCATTTTCCCATCTGGCATCTTCAACTGGGTGTCCTTTCTACTTGACCAATTATTCAAAATATTCTTTTCTCCTAGTCCTTTTACCAACTCTTTTGTCCAGTATGTGCTCCATCTGCGGCTTTTATGTAACTAGCATTTGTTTTTTCCACTGAATCTCTGGCTATTCACTGCCTGCTTCTTCTTCCTCATATTTATAAGGGTACAAATCCGAGACATTGAATATTGAATAAATTCTGATCCCATCGGGTAATTCAATCTCATATGCATTCGCCCCAAATTTCTTCAAGACCTTGCATGGCTCGATTTTCTTCATTTTCAGTTTATTATATGTTCCCCTCGGGAACCTTTCCTTTCTCAAATGTGCAAGGATCAAATCGCCAACTTCAAACTGAAGTTCTCTCCTACGTTGATCTTCCCTGCATTTATATTCTTGGCTCGAATGTTGCAATCGCTCCTTCACCTGACTGTGAAGCTCCTTCCTCGCTTCTGTGAAATCTTCTGCACTAGCGCTCCTAGTTGTAGTCTATTCTTAATCCCTCAACTTAGAAACTCCTCTTGGTTGCATGCCATAGACAATATGAAACAGAATCTATCTCGTTCTTCTATTGATTGCATCGTTATATGCAAACTCCGCATGTGGAAATATGTTGTCCCATTGGCTGTGGTGTTCTGTCACCAAGCTCCTCAGCAAGTCTCCCAGACTTCTTTCACTGCTTCTATTTGTCCATCCGTCTGAGGATGATAAGATGAACTAAATGACAAGTTAGTTCCCAGCTTCTTCCATAAGGTTCTCTAGAAGTGTCCTACGAACTTAGTGTCTCGATCCGAAACTATGCTCCTTGGTAAGCCGTGAAGTCAAATGACTTCTTTGAAAAATAGATTCGCAATGTGAGTTGTGTCACTGGTTTTCTGACACGGTATGAAGTGTGTCGTCTTAGAAAATCTATCCACCACCACAAAGATCAAGTCAAACCCTCTTTGTGTTCTTGGCAGCCCCAATATGAAGTCCGTGCTGACTGCATCCCATGGCCTGTCAGGTATGGGTAACGGTTGATAAAAGCCTGCATTCTACCTCTTCCCTTTTGAATGCTGACAAATTATGCATCTGTCCACAAATCTTTTGTCTGCTCGCATTCCTGGCCAAAAATATGAATCATTCAATTTTGCGAACGTCTTGTCATGACCGAAATGTCCGGCCAATCCTCCACTATGTTTCTCCTTCAGCAAATTCTCCCTCATGGAGCATTTTGGAATACAAAGTTGATTACCTTTAAACAGTAATCCTTCCTGGATCATGTATTCTGCCCATTGGCTTCTGTCCCTGAGAATTGGATTCTCAGCTGCTTCATACGCCTCTTTAAAATCTAGATCATCTCTGTACATGTCCTTGAGGTCATCAAAACCCAGTGTTTTGACTCTGAACTCCTGCAACAACAAACATTTCCTGCTCAAAGCATCAACAACTTTGTTAGCAGTTCCAGAAATTTGCTTAATTACAAAAGTAAATTTTTTCATGTATTCAACCCATTTAACATGTCTTTGATTCAACTTCTCCCATTGAGTCACAAATTGCAATGCATGATTGTCATTGTATAAGACAAACTCTTTTGGGATTAAGTAATGTCTCCATTTCTTCAATGCCTGGATAATAGCATAGAACTCCTTGTCATGCGTGGAGTATTTTATCTTGGCTTCATTCAGCTTCTCACTGAAATATGCTATCATCTTGTCTTCTTGACTCAAGACTGCCCCTATTGCAAATCCACTTGCATCACATTTTACTTGAAATGTCTTTTGGAAATCAGGCAACACCAGAATTGGTTGTTCCGTGATTTTCTTCTTCAACAAATTGAAGCTTTTCTCAACCTCTTCTGTCCAGTGAAAAGACTTGTGTCTCTTCTTCACTGTGTCCATCATCGGTGCACTAATTCCACTAAAATTCTTGATGAACTTCTGGTAGAAACTAGCGAATCCGTGAAAACTTCGAGATTCAAAGATATTCTTTGGTGATGGCCAATTCTTAATTACCTCCCCCTTATCTGGATCCATCCTCAACTTATCTGCAGAAATAACAAACCCCAAATAAATGAGCTCGGTCTTCTTGAATGAGGATTTCTTCATGTTTATCAGTAGCTTCTCTTGTTGTAGCCTCTTCATTACTATAGCCAAATGTTTCAGATGCTCTGTCTTTGTTTTACTGAAAATCAATATGTCATCCAAATACACAATGAAAAACTTTCCGATTAACTCCTTTAGGACTTCGTTCATCAACCTCATGAAGGTACTTGGCGCATTCGTTAAGCCAAATGACATAACAAGCCATTCATACAACCCTTCATTAGTCTTGAAGGTTGTCTTCCATTCATCACCTTCTCTCATACGAATTTGGTGATATCCACTTTTCAAATCAATTTTCGAAAAAAAATTGGCTCCACTCAAGCAATCCATCAGATCATCGATCCTTGGCAATGGAAATCTGTACCTGATGGTTATTTTGTTGATTTCCCTCGAGTCAGTACACATCCTCCAACCTCTGTCTTTCTTCGGACTGAGTACTATCGGAACAGCACACGAACTCAATATTTCTCTGATCAAACCCTTGTCCATCAAATCCTGGACCTGTCTTTTGACTTCTTCATTCTCTTGCGGAGTCAATATGTATGCTGCTTTGTTTGGAAAACTAGCTCTAGGTATGATTTCAATTTGATGACTTATACTTCTAATTGGTGGCAACGAACGAGGTAGTTCGTCCACTACTATGTCAGCGAACTCTTCCAACAGTTCCTGAACCTCTTCTGGTAAATCATCTACCCTTGTGCTGGTTAAAACAATCTCTGGCTTCCTGACCACAATGAATTGCGGTTCCTCCTTCTTCTTAACCTCTGTAAGAAGTTCCTTCCCACTCATGAGAAGTACAGTGTTGCTCACCTCCAGTTTTATTTCTTTATCTTTGATTGGAAACAGCATGTGAGTTCTCCCATTTTTCTCTAGGGTGTATCTGTTCATTCTCCCATCATGAATCATATTCCTGTCATATTTCCATGGTCTACCCAGCAATAGATGACAAACATCCATAGGAATAACATCACAGAGTATTTCATCTTTATACCCTCCTATTTTAAACTCAACTAAACATTGTTTAGTGACATTTACCTGATGTCCTTTTTGCAACCACGAAACTCTGTATGGGCTTGGATGATCAATCATCTCTAGCTCCAGTTTTTCTACCATSTCCATTGAAATGAGATTTTTTGTGCTACCACTGTCCACAATRACCTTGCATACCCTGTCCTTGGTCTTGCAAGCAGTCCGAAAAAGTMTGTTCCTTTAGACCGAACTCTCCACTTCCTTCTCTGGTGTCAAAAGAAATTTTTGCATCATCAACGATCTTCCACCTTCAGCATCTTTTGCCTCAACATTCCGCCTCTGTGCTTCGGCGATGTGGGTTTCACCACCTTCTTTATTTTTATCTAGACATTCATAAGACTTATGTCCATTCTTTCCACATGTGAAGCATTTTATCACTCCACCTCTTCCTCTTCCTCTACCTCTAGTACGAGGAAAAATGTTGTTATCAGCATACTCTCCTCTCTGATCAGCATATTGCCTTCTTTGTCTAGCATATTTCCCTTTCTGTGAGCTTCCACCTCTCTCAATCTGAGGTTTCTTCCATTCTTCCTTAGGCTTTTGATTTCTATCTTGGACGACTTATTTTCCCCTGGCTTGACTTCTGCCTTGGCCTCCTTGACCTTGTTTTCGACTCAGCTTCTCTTCCACCTTTAGAGCCATTTGATAAGCATCTTCCACCATTCGGATGGTCATCATGCTCATCTCATCTTGAATTTTGTATCTCAAGCCATTCATATACCTGGAAACCTTTTCATCATTACTTTCACAATGAACTGCTCTGATGTTCAGTCTGTAGAACTCTTCAGTATATTCCTTCACTGACATCAGCTTCTGTCTCAAATTTTGCATTCTTTGAAACAGAGTAATCTGGTAATCCCTAGGAATGAATTTTGCCTTCATCCTTGCAATCATCCTATCCCAACTCTTGATTTTCTACTTACCTTGGCAGCGTCTGTTAGCTTATAGTTCATCCCACCACAATGTTTCATGTCCTTTAAGTCTCATGATAGCATGTTTGACCTTCTTGTCTTCTTCAACATATTCATAGTCAAAATATGTGTCTAGATCTCTAATCCAATCTAGAAGCTCTTCAACATCCAAGTTTCCTTCATACACTGGAATATCCATTTTTACCTTAGCACCCATTCTTGCAACAGCCCTAATCAAGCGTTCATTTGCTGCATCTTCTGTTGTGACCTCTTCTCCTTCATGTTCGACCTCATTTTCACTTTTGGAATCACTAAGATCCCCAACACCGGTTGTACGCCTCTGTGTTGTCTCCATGTCCTCAAGTCTGGTGCATGGGTCACACATCTCTCTCTCCATGGTTAGATCAGGCATCTTCCTACCCATTCTTATCGGCATCTCCCTATCCTCTGGTGGATCAGGTGTTTGTCTGTCTCTTATTCTCGGTGGCATGGTGAATCTTCCTTTTCCCTGCTATAGAAAGCAAAGAAATATTTATGTGCTCTGATACCAAACCTGATGCAGTCCTCCCAACCCGTAGGTCAGAAGTCCATGCACACAGGATCATTCTTCTTCCACTAGCCTAAAGATCTCTTGACAATTGGCTCTTCTACTTCCCTTTTGGGAAAATCTGCACCCACAGCAAAACCTCATGGAATCTCCCTTTTCACTTTGGGAGATCAGACTTCGCGATTTCGTGAGTCTTGTGATCAAGCATCTGTGCCTTCAGATCTTCGAACACCAATATGTCAAGTTTCAATAAACTCTGGAACGCTAAGGTTCCGCCTCCACTAGAAATCAATGGTTATGGAGTTTTCCCTTGATCCAACGATCAACGCTATTTTGTGCACCGTGAGCTTGATATACAAGAGATCTATGTCTCCTCTACCTTCCAGGTCCTGAAATCCCGAAAGACTTGAGTGCCTGCTCCGGGTCCCACAACTCTTGTCCTTTCCACGTGTCACTTCAACCACGCTTTCCGCTGACGTGAGCCTTTTTCCACCTGTCTCCTCCTCGCGAACTGCTAACCCGTGTAGTTTCGCTATTTTGGGTATCGAAAGTCCTAGACTCACGATCCCCAACCTTATGTCACCATGAACCTCGATTTCTCGATTCCCGATTCGCCGATGGACTAGATCACTTGTGTCATGATTTCAGAAATCGTATTGGGAAGGGATTTTGTTCCTTGTTGACGTGAACACCGAATTCCCGAAATCCAAAGTTCTGGAATGTCGACGTGACAATTTCCTCCTTCACATGAAAGCTCCCCTTTCACATTTTGGGGACTAGATCAGCCAAAGTCTTGGCTTCCTCTCGCCCTTTCAAACTCTGAAATGCCGAAATGCTAGGATTCCAACACGTGTCCAAATCTTGACCCCACAATGGAACCTTTCGCCTTGTCTAGGTTTTGGACTTCACGGTTTTGTGAATCTTGAGGCTGTGTTTTCGGTCTTTCTACCCACGAAACCCCGAAATGAAATTTCGCGGGTAGATCCAATGGTCCACGTTGGCATGAATCTATGGCCCTCTCTCTCCTGAGCTTCCGCTTGTAGTAAACGACCACCGCAACCTCCCTGCTCTCCTACCAGATCTAACGGCTGGTGGGACTTTGTGAATTCTCCACGGAGAATTTCAATCGTCCGTTCTCCCTTCTGAGAACTTCTGCAAATTTCACAAAGTGTTTTGCCATGGAACTTAACCGCCTGCAACACAAGCTTGTGACACCTCCTTTCAACGCCTCAAGGTACCAACCTTCTGTGATTTTCTTCGACAACTGTGAAGACTCTATCCCTCCTGAGCTTTCTTTAACTTTGAGTCTTAAAGAAGACTCCTGCACGCACTCCTTGCGGTAAATTCTTCAATTACTTCAAAGAATTTAAGTCCTTTGACTCTGTGCACTCCCTACAGCAGCAGTCTCTCAATAGTCCTCCAGGTCTTACAAACCCTGAAACTACTCTCGGCCTGCGCACACTTTGCACAGCTCCTATGCCTAACTGCACTTCTGAGGAAATGAGAACAAAAGCTATCATATCTGAGATTTTAGAGATAAACCTCTGGACCCTTTGTCAGCGCACTCCTTGTGGACAATTCAACTGCACTCCTTGCAGGAACTCTTACTCAGACAGAAAAAATAATTGAAACTCATTTCCCTTACTCTCTCTCCTAGATTTCAAACATTTAACAAGAAATCATACACACATGGCATAAACAACAAATGCATGACAGAAGGAGTAAATCATTCATGAGCATAACATTCAACAATGCATACACAGAGAATATATGAGAACCATGAGTCTAAATCAAGGCTTTTTGTATTAATCCAGAACTTTTGTACATGGAATTCTTCTACACAGCTCTCTGCTTCTTCTCTTCTCTGCTCTATCTTCTCATAATGCTGCTTATTGTTACAATGATACAAGTGAGGGTGTCTATATCTCGTTTCCCTCCGGTTCCTAAAACTCTCTAATATAGGAATTCAATTCTACCTACTTGTATTTACTAGCATAAATGCTTCACCTAATACAGACGAGAGCAAGACGCTCAAGTTATTTTTACAAATCAAAAAGTACGCCTCTCTTTAACTATCTCATTTAAGTCTGGCGTATCCATTTCAAAAACATTCAAACAATTTTTCACATGCCAAAATGCATTGGCGTTTCCCCCGCTCGCTTGATGTTGGCAATGCTTGACATTGGCGATGCTCCTGCATCATTAACCTTCTCAAAACTACTTTCCATAATTAAAAAGTTCTCCATTTACTTTATTATTTAGATAATCCTCCTTGACTCTATTACTTCACTTTATTATTTAAATAATCCTTTTTGACTTTGTCACTTCACTTTATTATTTAAATAATTCTATTTGACTTTCTCACTTTAGTTTATTATTTAAATAATCCTCTGTGACTTTGTCACTTCACTTTTAAATAATTTCTTCTTTGCAAGCACTTTGACTTCTTTGACCTTTTGGGGCTTCAAGCCAACATATGAGGGTCCTCCAACTTTGTAAGGCCATAACTCTCAAACCATGAGGAGTTATGTGACATTCCACATACCATCAGAAATGGCATGACAAGCACTATCCATCTAGGATAGTTTCACTGATAAATTCATTGATCTTCATCTCATTATTCCATAATTAATTATGGGTTCTATAACCATACTACTAGGATAACTCATCTGCAAAGTGTCTTCCCATGAGGGCTTTCACCATAAGGGGACCACTTTGGAGTTCATCCATTTGTACTTCCTATCAACCATGATAAGACACTTAACTAAAAAGTGTATTTCCGTGAGGGCCTTCACCATAAGGGGACCACTTTGGAGTTCATCCATTTGTACTTCCTATCAACCATGATAAGACACTTAACTGCAAAGTGTCTTCCCATGAGGGATTTCACCATAAGGGGACCACTTTGGAGTTCATCCATTTGTATTTCTTATCAGGACAATAATGAGTCATCTTTACATCAATCCAACTATGCATCATATATCAATGAAACCACATCGATCCATCTTCATATATGCATCATATATCAATAACAACTCATTTATCCATCTTCATCTATGCATGACATCATATGACTATAATTCCACTTGACATCAATACTTTCACATCAAGCAAAATACATATTACATCAGTATGCTATGACAATACATTGTTCCTTTGACATCAATTATTTGTCATACAAGACATTAATCCTTTGACATCAATCAATCAATCCTCTGGCATCAATGATAACATGATCCAACAATCTCCCCCTTTGGCATTGATGGCAATACCAACATTGATGTCAACACTAATCATTGATGGAAACATGTAGACAAGGCATTGCTCTACATCAATAGTCATCTCAATCACATCAATGTGACTATCTCTCCCCCTTTGACATCAATGGCAAAGGGTAGTTCTCTCCTTGGGGCTGCTCTCCCCGCCTGAACTCTCCTTGAGACTGCTCCCCTTGTCTGAATGCCTTTGATCTTCCTTTGAATAATCTCTCCCCTTTTGAACAAGGAATATCACTCTAATGTATCGCTCATGCTCCCCCTATGACCATCGCTCCCCCTGGAATTATGCCTTTGTGCATTTTCTCCAAGTATATGGCTCCTTTTTCAAGTATTTATCTTTTCATTTGATAAATCTCTCCTCCTGGAATAATGGGAAGAATAATGAATCCCCCTATGGGTATGTCTCCCCCTATCTACAATATGAATAATATGTTATCGCTGCAATATGCTTATACTACAAATGCTACTGCTCAACTAGAACATAGATCAACCGCTCTTTCTATGACGATCCTTGGACCTGTCCATGCATCAAACTCGTGCCATGAAATACATCATGAAACAAAAGATATGTCAACAATGAAATAGAGAGTCATGAACAAAACATCAACCAAGTACATCATGTGCCATATTTTGTGCCAACCATGCACAACATCCATGTACATCAATACCATAGAATATGCCATAAGATATCATGAATGGAGTGTATCAACCATATGCCTCTACCAACATGTCAGCCATGTGTCTCAACCAAGTGTCACATCACTCATGATATGCTTCTACCATGAATCAAGTTCCACAACCATGTATCTCAATCAATAAAGCATCATAACAAGTGTCTCAACTATATCAATCCATACATCAACAAGTGCACCAAACATGCATCACTACTTGTACCAAGCAAGTGCATCACCCATGCACCAAATTTCAACAAGATGAACTATAATCAAGATGTGTTCCCATATATGTATGCTATATGAACCATAATCCATGTACCAATCATATTTCTAGTAGGTGCCTCTAACAATGTACAAAATGTGTACCAACCATGCATCAACTATTGCTCAAGCTATGACTCATCAATGGTGTACAACATGACCACTTCATCAACTCATCAACTACATGTCCCAATATGTAGCCCATCCATATGCCAAATGCATGCACCAAGATATCAAACAAATATGCTTCCAATAATACATCATAAGATATATCAATGAAACTCAAATATGTATTAGCCATGTATCCCAACAGATCATCCTTAACCTCCATTCACTAAGTCAAATACTAAGCATCCAATATGTACTAGAAGTGTGCCTTAATAGATCAATGACATCTCTACCTAGCATCATCGTGATATATATCATAACCAAAGTGCCATAACTTCACTATCACAACCAGCATTGTTCTGCAACAGAAAAATGTCTCAATCCACACTCTAGGGTTAGTACCATGCATCCAACATAGTCTTTCAACACTCAACCATATGTCCCCACCATACATACATCAATTATGTATGCCAACATGTAATCATGGAAACCTGCAACAAACCATGTCAGACCCTACAGCAAACCATGCCAGACCCTACATCAAACCATGTTAGACCCTACAACACAAGTTATACCATCACATCAAGCTGGAACTCATATGCATAGACTTTTTCGCAAGGATTTACCACATATACGTGGTCTGATATACAGACAGCTCACGTATGTACGTGACCTATTCATAGGTCAACTTGCGTATGTACACGACTGTTACCATTGTAACCCGTGTATTCTTCTGAAGATATCAAACTTGAGATTCCCTTAAGGCTACCATTCTGCTCTGGTTGTTCAGTCTTCTTTACCCACTTCTGAAGGTGTCCCTGCTTCTCAGAACTTGAACTTTGAGCTTCCAACTTTTCAAAAATGTCTCCCATCCTAACTTCATGTTTTCTTTTATTCATGCTATTTGAAGCACTTCTCATGGACTTTCTTCTTGTGTTCCAGCAATCTTGGGATTTGTGGCCAAACCCACTAAAGTTGTAGCATCTCATGATGTGACAATGAACAACAATGTGTCCTACTTGATTACATCTCCAACACCTTAGGGTGTTATGAAATCTTTCAGTATCTCTCCTTGCATACAATCTGCATTCTAGAGCTTTGTGACCATATTCATTACATGAGTAACACTGACCATGAAAAACATTTTCATGCATTTGCTTTGGTGTCCGTCTTGAAGGTGTCTATCTTCCTTGAGGTGTAAAAATGGCTTCTTGATGTCTTCCTTTCTTTGTTCTTTTGAAACTTTCCTTTCCTTGTGTAGATGGTTGACTTGCAACATTATTTCCATCCTTTGAGAGTGAGGGACTTACCGCATGATTCTTTGAGGTGCTTGCTTCAACATGTGTAGCTTCTTTGTTGTATCCAAGACCTGATTTATCATTTGGTGATATTTGACTATCCAAGATCTCATTCAAGATTGTTGATCTATTCAAAAATGTGTTTGACTTCTCTACTTTCTTTCTAAGATCAACAACTTCAGCTTCCAACTTATGACATGACTCTTCCTTTTCATTTACTTGATTCTTTAGTAATTCCTTTACCCTTTTGCATTCTTCAATTTGGTTCTTGAGATCGACATTAACTTCAAGACTTTTTCTAATCTCATCATCTACCTTCTTATTCTCCTCTATTTCATTCCTTAGTCTTTTGATCTCTTCTTCCTTTTCTTCTAATTGAGTCTTTTTACTTTCTTCTTGTTTCTTGAGCATTTCCTTTAACTTTAAGACATGCCTTTGATTATTTTTAAGAAACTTTTTAGTGTTCTCAGAAAGATAGCTATATTCTATGTAACAATGGTCATAGTTGTATTCAAATAGACCCCATTCAACTTTCCTTTTAATCTTTGATAGTTATTCTTCTACTTCTTTCATGGGATAACTATCATTTAATTCTACACATACTATCTCTAGATTTTCTTATTCACTTGTAGAGAAATATTCAACTTCATCACATTTTGAAATATTGCAATCAGGGGTTTTTGGAGCTTCTTTACCTTCATTGACCTTGATAGAATTGTCTTCAAGGCCTTCCTTTTTGCTTTGGTATGTCTCCTCTAGATTTAACCATAGATCTTTGGCAGAAGTGCATTGTTCCATGCTCTCTTTGATAGAACCTGAGAGTCCACTATGAATAGTCTTGAGAGCCAATGCATCATTATTATTTTCTTCCCCTTGAGCTGCAAACTTTGATTTTTTCTTCAAAGGAACTGATCCGCCAATAGTTGTTTTCCAAACACATGCTCCTATTTCCTTCAAATGCGTCGTCATTTCTATTCTCCATGTAGAATAGTTTTCCTCATCAAGGATTGGAACTTCATCATCCATTTGTGTGTCCATGGATCTCCTCCAAGCTTGTTAAGGATTATAGTGAAGGCCTGCTCTGATATTAAATGTTGGACACACTGACCACACTGAGAGGGGGGGAGGGGGTGAATCAGTGTAGGGATATTTTTCAATCTTCCCTTCATAAAACTCCTTATTTAGCAATCACCATTTACTCATTACTTATTGTTGTCATTTATAACCATTTAAATGTGAACATACATTAGCAACATATACCAGCAACATATATCGCGAATAATTCATCACCACAAGAAACACAAAGAACACAATATGTATGTACAATTTTCTTTTTATTACGGACTACAATACTTGGGTTATCATCAACAATTGAATAGAGTTACAACTCCACAAGAGAAACAACTCTACAATGAAAGACTCATCTTACACAACTCAGCACCAACTGAGAAGAGGAATCAATCCTCAATAGATACCAATTTGTCAACAGGTATGCGACCTGTCAGTAGTGTAGCACGCGTATGTACATGCCCTACCAGTAGTACATCTCGCGTATGTACGCGGCATGTCTGTACTATAGCCTGCATATGCCTTCTGAATAATTAGGGTTTTCTCTCCTTGATAAACTTAGATCCTTTGCAGCCTTCAGTCACATCCACTTTTGTATTTCACTGTCCAATTTGAACCATAACCAATCACAACACATATATGCTCTCCAACAACTTATTCATGCTCCTCAACCATACAATATGAATGCTACTTAATCATGTATAAGCAACCAATCATATCAGAACTGAACCATAAGAGTGTTTCTCACTCTATCAATCAACCAACATAACCATATCACAACAGCCATACCAATAATTCCTTAAGCATTCACCATACAATAAGCAAGAGTATCCATCACGAAAATTATGTAACCATACCAGAACTTTTATGGCAGATCTGAGCCCATAGAATCCAGATCTGGAACTTGCTTCAAACTTCAAGAACCTCACATCATCTCACACTCAAGTCTCCATGACTTCATCCAACTGTACGCACTCTGCCTTCCTTTAGCTCGCATGTGTACGCGCTCTGGATCACTGCAGCCTGTGTATGTACATTCTTTGGCCCACTGTTAATCATGTACTCCTTCAAAAACTAGGGTTTCTAAACTTCCAAAAATTTCTTCATCAAGATCTCAGACTTACGAAAACTTTGATGCATCCATGAGATCCTCCAGTCAATCTCTCTCTCAGAATAGATCTTCACTATATGCACAAGAGATTTATTTCACAACAGACTTTTTCCTCTTATTTATACTCTCCATGTAGCTTCCTTAGAAGCATCTTCTAGGTCACTTTGTCCACATAGCCACTTTGTCCACATAGTCACCTATGTCCAACTTTGTCAAATTTTCTACTTGTCCATATATCCAATAGCTACTTGACCACTTAACCCACTTTCCTCATTTTAGGGTTAACCTTCTCAAAACTAGTTTCCATAATTAGAAAGTTCTCCATTTACTTTATTATTTAAATAATCCTCCTTGACTTTGTCACTTCACTTTATTATTTAAATAATCTTTTTTTACTTTGTCACTTCACTTTATTATTTAAATAATCATCTTTGACTTTGTCACTTCACTTTATTATTTAAATAATCCTCTTTGACTTTGTCACTTCACTTTATTATTTAAATAATTTCTTATTTGCAATAACTTTGACTTCTTTGACCTTTTGGGGCTTCAAGCCAACATATGAGGTTCCTCCAACTTCGTAAGGCCATAACTCTCAAACCGTGAGGAGTTATGTGGTGTTCTACATACCCCCAGAAATGGCATGACAAGAACTATCCTCTAGGATAGTTTCACTGATAAATTCATTGATCTTCATCTTATTATTCCACAATTCAGTATGGGTTCTTTAGCCATACTACTAGGATAACTCATCCGCAAAGCGTCTTCCCATGAGGGATTTCACCATAAGGGGACCACTTTGTAGTTCATCCATTTGTACTTCTTATCAACCATGATAAGACACTTAACTGCAAAGTGCATTCCCGTGAGGGCCTTCACCATAAGGGGACCAATTTGGAGTTCATCCATTTGTACTTCCTATCAACCATGATAAGACACTTAACTGCAAAGCATCTTCTCATGAGGTATTTCACCATAGGGGGACCAATTTAGAGTTCATCCATTTGTACTTCTTATCAAGACAATAATGAGTCATCTTTACATCAATCCAACTATGCATCATATATTAATGAAACCACATAGATCCATCTTCATCTATGAATGATATATAAATGACAACTCATTGATCCATACTCATCTATGCATGACATCATATGACGATGATTCCACTTGAAATCAATCCATTCACATCAAGGAAAATACTTATTACATCAGTATGTTATGACAAGACATTGTTCCTTTGACATCAATCCTTTGGCATACAATACATTGTTCCCTTTGACATCAATCAATCAATCCTTTGGAATCAATGACATCATCTCGGTTTGCATCTGGTTGTATTCTAGTTCGGACCTGCCATAGTATGGCCTTTTAATGTTGATGATATCATCCAATATTTTGGTGTTATTCTATTATTGAAGATATTTTCTTAGAGTGACTATTTTTGCTTCCAATCTCTCAATCATCTTATCATTTTCTTCTAACTGACCTTTGAGTATGTATTCAATCCTTTTGTCTTCTTCTACTTGAATATTCAACTTCATGATTATATTCTCTACTTCTTCTGAGTTGGAATTTTGAGATCCTTCTTTCTTCTTTAACTCGTCCTTGAGTGACTTAATTTTCTTTCTTTATTTCCCCAGTTCTTTTAAGGCATTGATTAATTATGCTCTGAGATCAACTTTGTCTTCTTCTTCAGAATATTCAGAATCTTCTACTACCATGAAGAGTACTCTTTTTGAATCATTGTCACTATAATCATCCTTGTCCCATGAAGAGTTGTCTTCCTTTGAGTAGAGACTTTTCTTGAAATTTTTATTTTTGTTCCTTCTCTTTTCTCCCTTTTGATTTTTCTTTTTCTTCTTAGGATCTTCTTCTTCATCGCTAGATTTATTCTTAGCATAAGGAAATTTAGAAGAAAAATGACCAATACCATCACAATTAAAATATTTCAATGGAAGCATACCTTTGTACTTGTCAGTTCCTCTTTTCAACTTTCTTACGAAGTTTTCCATTTCTTCATCTTCATCTTATTCATCACTCTAGCTACAATCTAGTTTTGAATTTTCTTGTTTTGCTTCTTCGTGTTCTCATATGCTTTGAACATTTCTTCCTTCATGATTGGGTTCTCTTGTTCTATCCTCATTTCATAAGCTGTGAAGATTCCATGTATCTCATCCATGCTCAAATTTTCAAGATTTGTTCTTTCTTCCAGGGCTGATATCTTAGGATCAAATCTTATAGGTAGAGATATTAGAACCTTTTGAACAACCATTGAGTCATCAACTTCTTCTCCCAGTCCTCTAATATTGTTCACTATTTCATCAACTCGTAGAAAGTAGGTTGCAATGTTTTCATCTTCCTTCATCTTCAGTTGCTCAAACTTAGCTCTGAGGGTTTGAAGCTTAGCTCCCTTGACTTTGGTGTCACCTTCGTAAATATTTTGAATTTTATCCCAAAGATCCTTTGTGGTCTTGCAATGCATAACTTTGAAAAATATTGAATCATCCAAACTGCTCATAATGGTTCCTTTAGCTTTTGAGTTGTTTTCGTTGAATTTCTTTCGATCTATCTCAGTTGTGGGAGTGGGTGGTGCTACATATTCGTCTACTACTGATTGTCAAACATCAAATCCCTGTGACTGTAAAAAGGTTTAAATCCTTTTACTCCAAAATGCATAGTTATGTCCATCAAACCTTGGTGCTCCTATCTTAGTGTATTCCATGATCTCCTTCCAATGGTAAAACTGCTTCTTGAAGGACCTGTTATGATTCCAATTGTTGGAATACTGAGAGGGGGGATTGAAACAGTATGTGCACCTTATTATCTCTTTTAACCACAATATGTAATTATTAACATCATCAACAGTATATCATCAATATATTATGAGAAGTATAAATCACCAGAGCATAATAGACATCCAAAAAAACAAAGTACACCAGAATTTGTGTGGAAACCCAAATGGGAGAAAACCATGGAATGTTTTTCTTATATATCAAAAGAATACATTCATTGGAAGCACAAACTTCCCAATTTTCCAGCTACAATTGGAAGGAGGCTATGACCCCCTATTTACAAGCTCCAACCTGAAGTAAGCTACAACTCTATGAATTCTTTGGCTCCAACCTGAAGGAAGCTACAACTCTATGAATTCTCTGGCTCCAACCTGAAGGAAGCTACAACTCTATGAATTCTCTGGATCCAACCAAAAGGAGTCTACAACCCCCTGATTCTCAGGGTCAAACCTGAAGGAAGCTCCAACTCCTTGATTCTCCAACACCAATCAGAAGAAGGCTACAACCCCCTTTCCTTGCCCCATCCTGTTGCCTTGAAATATAAATGTAGACCAATTGTCACTATCAATGATAATGCCAATGTCAATGCCAATGTTACTATCATTATCACATCAACCTGTAACCTGTCAACTTGTCACTATATCCAACATGTCACTGTCATTTTCACTGTATCGTCAACCTGTAACCTACACCATCAACCTGTGATATACCAAAACTTGAACCATATCATCCATCAACTGTGTACCAACATATCTGCATCAATCATGAACAATAATATATACCAACTACAACATCAATGTTAATTAACCAATCATGTACCATATGTCAAACATGAATACAACCTATACCATATACCATAGCATCAATCAAGTATACACTAGTACCATATCATCAATGAAGAACCAATGCATGTCCCTCATGTATATGACACCATACATCAAGTGTATACCTCTCATGAAAAATCATCCCAAAGATATGAACCATAACAATCGTCCCATATTTTGAACCAGATATACCAGAATACCTTACTCAATCATGTACCCAAGAGGTACCTCAATATTGTGTCAAACCCTCACCAATATTCCAAGTATGCCTCAAACATTCACCACATCATAATCAAGCATAACCTTCACAACAAGTACACAAACATACCAGTACCTTTGGAGCTGACTTGAAACACTGAAATGTTGACCTGTAAGTTATCGTCTGTCTTTAGGGACTTGGTACAAGCATTTACCCCAAACATGTATTTTCCTCGCAGGACTAATACACTATGTCACGCGGGGCCTCACATGATGAGCCCTAAGCAACCCACTAGGGTGCCTCACGAGACACTAGTGGTTTGACCCCTAGGGGCCTAGAAAACTAGGGTTTTCCTAAACAAACTTCGCTCTCCTCTACAACACCGAAACTCTCGCACTTCTCACTCGCTGGTACCTCAGATTTCACCATCGCAAACTTTCCAAATATATCACTAGTTCACTAGAAGATGTTCAATAGAATGAGTGAGTGAATATAATTGTGAATGACTCCTTGAGGTGTATTTATACTTTTTCTAGGTAACCCCTCTCCTTAAACTTAGGGATTATAGAGTTTTCTTGATACAACCACTTTGCCCTTTCATTAATTACCTGTAACTAATTAGAGGCTTCTTAACCATTCTTTAAGGCTTCTAACTTCACAAGGTCATAACTCCTCAACCGTGAGAAACTAAGTGGTGTACCACCTATCACTAGAAAATACATGACGAGTGTTAGAAAAACAGGACCGTGGAGCAATAAAATAAAACGAATGCAGAAACAAAACACAGAAGATACACAATATAAGAGAGACACAGATTTACGTGGTTCACCCAGTGTGGGCTACGGCCACTAGAGAAATTGCCAGGTCCTTCCTTTATTATTATCCTCCAGCAAATGAAGGGATACAACCTACAGCAAAACCCGTTGTAACTTCCTCTTCTTTCTCTCACAGTCTCCTCTCTCAGAATACAATATTCGCCATCAAAAACATAGCCGCAATACATTTCCCTCATAAAAGAGGGTT
>ML870537.1:0-19890 GCA_009831015.1 Picea engelmannii | reverse complement strand
TAACCGTATTAAATTCATTTAAATGATCTGCAACAGACCCACCTTCTGACATCTTCATATTAAATAATCTCTTCATTAGAAATACCTTATTGGATGCTGAGGGTTTTTCATACAATTTGGCCAATGCGTCCATCAAACCCTTCATTGTCTTTTCTTTGGAAATATTGAAAGCCACTGACGCTTTCAGGCTTAGCCGTATCGTTCCTAGAACCTTTCTGTCAAGAATCTCCCATTCTTCGTCCTTCATGGCCATTGGCTTCTTTGCTACTCCACCCAATGGTAGGAATAGATCCTTCTGATATAAATAATCTTCCATCTGCATCTTCCATAACTGGTAGTTTTGGCCGTTAAATTTCTCGACCCTAAACTTTCCATCTTCCGACATTGCTCCCACTCGAACCAGAAACCCTCTTTTCCTGTGAGTTACCTTTCGCTCTGATACCAGTTGTTAGGAAAACAGGACCGCGGAGCAATAAAATAAAACAAATGCGGAAACAAAACACAGAAGATACACAATACAAGAGAGACACAGATTTACGTGGTTCACCCAGTGTGGGCTACGTCCACCAGAGAAATTGCCAGGTCCTTCCTTTATTATTATCCTCCAGCAAATGAAGGGATACAACCTACAGCAAAACTCGTTGTAACTTCCTCTTCTTTCTCTCATGGTCTCCTCTCTCAGAATACAATATTCGCTATCAAAAAACATAGCTGCAATACATTTCCCTCATAAAACAGGGTTGCCTTCTATGGAAAAAAAACCCTAACATAATTTCTATCGTTAGATCTGTGACCTTTTAATGAACGGTCCAGATTTACAATGAAATTACAATATACTTTTACAAGGCAATTTTTCCTTTGGGGGCTTCGCCCCTGAACCCCCGCTGGGGGCCCACTTGCCCCCAGACCCCCCAGCCAGGGGGATAGCCCCCCTGAACCCCGTAGAGGGGGTACCCCCCCTTTGCACTCCCCCGCGTGGAAGAGTGTACATACTTCTGGGGTGAAAATACTTCATGGGGTATAAACACGGTTGAAAGTAAAAGACCTCTGAATCAGGAAGATAATCAGGCTCCACAACCAACAACAAGGACTATCCATATATGAGTTTATTACCTACATCTACAATTTCCTTCATTTCCATATTCCCCAATCAACTTTGGGTACCAAAACCACACCGTTGGGGCTTCTTCAAGGGTTGACATCAATGAAAACCAATATTTCAGCAATATTATTGATAAAATAGCCTTCAATTGTTCCTATGTATCATGGGGATTCACCCATTTATTATACATATAAATTTAGGGGGGTTCTTAAAATCACCCCCAGAAACCATCCATGTTGGCCTTTCATGATGAAGAATTGCAATATTGAAGCTGATTTAAAACTTGTTGGGTCTTCATTATCAATAGGTGAGGTTTTTTTGGCACTTTCCAAATATGAAAAAAAAATAGCCTTCATTTGAAAAAGACATAGCTTCGCATATTTACCCCAATCACTTAGTTGATGGGTGTCAAGAAAACACATCAACAAATTCATTGCAAACAGTAGAAAACAAATAGTATAAAGTTGAACACCTAATTGAAATGGAGTGGATGCAAGTTTTGAATCAACCATGCCAAAATGTTTATGTTAATCAAGGGCATACTTCTACTAAAAAATGGAAATTCCTTATAAATATTAAAGGACATACATACCAAGAAAATAATTCCAAGGACCAAGGTATGTCATATCAAACCACTCCATCAATTCTTACTGATCACTTTGAATCATGGTTGGAGAATTTCCTATGAGAATTAAATCATCCACATACAAAACCAGAATCAAGATAATGGCACCCTTTCTCTTAGTGTAAATTGTAGGATCATAATGATTGTGACTAGAACCTAAAGTAATAAGAAAACTATCCATATTCTCATATCAATATTGGGGAGCTTGTTTGAGACCATACAATGAACATCGGAGCCTGCAAACAAGTGAAGGGTCCTACACAAAACCAAGAAGTTGTTCCATGTATATTTCCTCATGCAAATCACCATACAAAAAAGTGCTCTTCACATCCATCTCATAGACTAACCAGCCTTGGGAAGAAACAAAATAAAGCACCAAGAATTTTGAATCCATATCGGTAATAGGGACAAAGGTATAAAAATATATTCCTTCAACTTGTGAAAAAACCCTTGGCCACAGAACATGCCTTCTACTTTTCAACAGATCCATTTGTTGCACACTTCATTCTATAAACCTATTTATAGCGAACCAACTTTTGTCCCTTAGGAAGAGGAATGAGATACCATGTATTATTATTCAGCAAGTTTGAATACTCCTCTATCATGGCATCATCCCATTCAGGTATACCGATAACATCAAAAAAATGTTGTGGATCAATTGAAATGGTGTGACTCAAAAGAGAGACACCAACAATTTGTGAATGAGTAATGGTGAAGGTTAGATGTAAAATAATTGAAGTTAGTTGGGCCTATTTCACTCATGAAAACTCCTACTGATATTCTATCCTTAATCAAGTGGTGTTGATGGAATATTTTATTCTAGTTGATTTTTAGTTTCAAGAAGATTTTTTGCTTGCCAAATTTTAATGCCAGTAGTGTGATCTAAAACAACATAATTTTTTTCATCTTCATACTCTACATAAACAAAATTTTCAGCATGATCTTAACAATCTTGTGCAAGACAACCAATGGGAGGATTAGGAAACATTATTAGGTCAAAGTGCTCATTAAAATGGATAACCCTTTAAAAAGAGACATCTTTAGAAAGGGGATCAAAGTAACCTATATGCCTTCATATCCTCATAGTAACCAACAAAAATCAATGGTTGGATATTCTTCTCCATAGATTTGTACTTTCCATATGGAATTAAGGCCCATACTTGACTGAAAAATACCTTGAAAGAAGAAACACCAAGATTAACATGTGCCTAAGATTCCTCCAGAGTCATATTTCGAACTACCCTTGAATGCATGTAATTCTAAATGCAATTTGCACAATTCACTGCTTCAACCCATAAAGAAGGTGTCATGTTCTTGGACTGAATCATGTGATTGGACTTCAACAATTCCATTTTTCTAAGGGGTGTAGGGAATAGAGTGTTGATGTTAAAATCCATGTTCTTTACAAAAATATTTGAATGCCTGATTGACATCCTCCCCCCCATTAATAGTGCATATTTTCTTGATAGAAGACAAAAATTATTCTTAACAAAATCATTAAAGGTATTGAAAGCAACAAAGATATCACTCTTGTAATTAAGAAAGTATACCCAAAGTTGCATGAGAATTTATCAATAAGGGTGATTACATACTTAGCCTCTGAAAATGAACAAGTCGGAAATGACATGAGATCACTATGTACCAACTCAAGAGGATTGGCAGCATGCAAGGATTTTCCTTTAGGAGAAGGATCCTCATGTCATTTTCCAATAACAAAATGTTGACTAATTACATCAATATAAGATATTTTATGAAGATCAAGAACCAATTTTATGTTCTCAATTGTTACAAATACTTGTAGTTCAGATGTCTAATTATTTCATTCCAAAGTCTACTCAAAGAATCAGCATATGCAATGAAAGAGGAACCTGAAGAAGTTTCAAAACCAACAAACTTGTACAATAGAGAACTATGATCAAATCTAATAGAAACAACAACCACTTTTGGATTCTGTATTTCTATAATGACCACATCATGAAAATAAAACTCTATTGTCTTCCCATCACTGGAGTGACAATAATGATAAATAGAGAGTAGAATGGTAGATATTTCAAGAACAAGGAGAACATCATTGAATGCATGGTTGGATGAGGAGGACTTCAGGAGGCTCGTCTACAATAATTGGAAACATTTTAATCCATCAATAGTGGATTCTACTATGTCTAATTTGTTTCAAACCTTAAGCAAGTTAAGAAGTCTGTTGCAGATTGGGACAAGAAGAAAAGGGCCTCTAGTCAGGTCAATCTACTCAAGGTGGAAGAGAAAATTGTTAGGTTCTTCTCTCATAATTTGGCAGGGGTATTCAGTTATGATGAACAAGAAGATTTAATATCTCTATAAGATTAGAAACGATGTCTTCTTGCCATAGAAGAAACTACATGGAGACTCAAAATTCAGGCCATTTGGCTTGAGGAGGGAGAAAATAACACAATTTTTTTCCACAATTTTGTCTCCTAGAAAAGTGATAAATATTATTTGGGATTTGGATGGACCAGATTGAAGCAAAATTAGTTCTTTCAAGGAGATATTTTCCATAGGGAAGTCTCATTTTGAAACCCTCTTCAAATAACTAGAGGAGTCACATATCATTGAGCAGATGAGGGTTTTCAGACTTTTTCCTAGTTTTTTTAATCAAGAAATGAACATAAAAGTAGAAGCCCCAATCTCAAAGGAAGAATTAAAGGAGGCACTAGCAGGTTTTAGAAAGGTAAAGAGTTCAGGTCTTCCACAGTGGAGTGTTATATTGGCTTCTATGATTTTTTGGAAGAGAAGATCCTAAGGGTAGTGGAGGAATCTAGGACCTATGGAAAAGTCTCGGGCACCCTCAATGAAACCTTAAATTATTTGATCCCTAAGAGATCAGACCAAAAATATTTTCGGAATTCATACCTATCTCGATTTTTAATCTCATCTACAAAGTGAGCCAAAATTATTGCTAACTGAATTAAAGGGAGTCTATTGAAATTTTCTCAGAGGAGCAATTTAGGTTTCTTTTTAATAGACAAATTTTGGATGAAATTGGTTCTGCACAAAAGGGTTTGCATTTCATTCATCTTAAAAAATTTCCAATAGCAGTAACGAATATTAATTTGGACAAGGCCTATGGTAAAGTTAATTAGACTTTCCTCGGGCTAGTTTTGATCCAAATAGGCTTGAGTTTAGAAACAGTTAATTGGATCTTGGGATATATGTCATCAAAATATCTTGTTTTGCTCATTAATGGTTCTCATTTGGGGTTTTTTAAAGCCACAATGGGCTTGAGGTAAGGATGCCTCTTGTCCCTCTTTATGTTCCTTCACTACTATATATGGGCGGAAAAACCGACATTGTAATTCGACAATACTGATAAAATCGGTCGTACTATCGGATTTTACTTGAATTTGTTGTATTTTTTATAAAAAAATCCACGGTGTTCATCCCATATCTGACAAAAGAGAATTTATCATCAAATATATGACGATTAACCATGTCAATGATCTATGTACCTACATTTGACGAAGTCAATGTTTTTTTTCCATTATACAATGTCTCTCTGGTCAACAACCATCGGAAGTCTAATGAAAAAATGATATATAATTAAAAAAGTTTGAAATATTAGAGACATTCAACATTGTTGATATATAGCGAAGGTTTGCAGAGTCGGTTATAAGGGATATTTTTAGATCATAATACAAAAAAAAAAAAAAATGTTAATTGCATTACAAATAGTTAAATTATTGAGGTTGATTTTTGAAGATAATCGTCACTGAAAGTTTGGTAAGGAAAAATGTCACATAATATTCCTCCAAGAGGACAAGGAGATGTGAGATCTGCATTGCAGGATTTGGGTGATCAAAAATGTTATTTCCCTTGTAAAATGTGTAGGGGATATAATAGAAGGAGAATTTTAATAAAATAGCTAAAAGATATTATAGAGAGTTGTTGGCCCTTGACCATGTTTTGGGAGATCCTTGGTCAAGTTTGACCTATTTTGGGACTTCGAAAGACTGTCAAAGATGGAGCACAAGAGGAAGCGGAGATCGCAGGATCTCGACCCCTTTTTAGGGATTTTTGGGTTTTTGGGATTATGTAATGGGTATGGGAATGTCAGCCCATGGGTTTACCCATGCTTAGGCCCACTTTTGTAATATATATAAAGAAGTTAGGCGATGTAGTAGTAGTAGTAGAAGTGATCGATCTATGTGATCAAAATATTGTAAGTGCTTTGTGCATACTATGTAAAAATTCCAAGGCTAAGTGAAAGCGATTGTAAGGGATCGGAAGGAGGCTTTGTGCTATAACCTAACTCGGGGAAGGAGGATCTAGCGAAGTGCACAGATATCCTATCCTAGGAAGAGTAGGGTTTTTGTGGCTCTGTGCATGTGACTGGTTGACTGAAGATAATAAAGAAGAGAAGAGTTGGTGGGCGTAGCCCCAGGGTGGGGGTGAACCATGTATATTTTGTGTTGTTTTGCTTTGTGCTATGTATTGATGTGTCTATGTGTGATTTTCTTAAATTATTTGATATAGATGAATGCTAGAGAGATATGATGTTGCTTTGTGCTTAATAATATGAATAAGGGATGGATCTGACCTATGTGAATATGCTCATTGCTTGAATCTGCTAGATCTAAATTGTTCCTTTATGCTAAGTGCTACTAGATGTTGGATCTGATTGAATACTATGATGCTCTGTGATTAGGGTTTATCTGCGTTGTGAACTAAGATTAAGTATTGGAAAATAAAGACTGCTGAGTGCTTTGTTAAATGTTAGAATCACATATCTGTGTCCCATCTAAGGTTGCAGACATCTGAGTCCTGCAACCACCCCTGCCTCTACCTCGGGTGAGACTTCATCTACTTCACAGGTGTTTCCGAAAGGGCAGGTAGTTAGGGTTTTTTTGGTGCGTTGTTGTAGCATTGAACCCTAGGTCTACCCCTGTGCCAACAAATGGTTCTATTTTCCAGACCTGAAACTGTGATTGTTGGGAACTGAGGAAGAAGAAGATTTGTGCAGAGATCTGACCTGAAACTATGAAAGCTCTGTGGATATAATTGTTTCCCTAGTGCGCAACATTCTACTTGATATGTGAATCTTTGTGCCAAGAGGAAGGGTCAGATCTGAGGAAAAGAGGTCAGATCTGAAGAAAAGAGGTAAGATATGAAAGCTTTGTGCCCTGATAATGGTAAAAGTGAGAATTTTTGGTTAAAAGAGGTAATATTTGCAAGCTCTATGCTCTGATAAAGGTAATAATAGTGAAAAGTTTTAAATCTGAAAGCTTTGTGCTCTATAGAAGTAAGATAAGTGGAATTTTTTGTTTCTAGAGTATGGATCTAGGTATGGTTGATAGATTATGTCCTAGCTTGAAAACTAGGGCACTGATAGATGAAAAAAGATTTGATATGAGTAGATCTGATAAGAATAGTGAAAAATATGTTATACCTATGTATAGAAAGAATATTTTCACTAACAAATGGATGCAGGATCCTAGAAAGAATCTTTTGCAGGTTGGCTACTATGATCCTAGCGCGCAGTACAGGAAAAGTTGGGGATCATTTAAAAGAAAGAGAGGATTAACCCTTTGTTATAATTGCAGAAGACTGGGACATCTGGCCAAGGAATGCCCTGGAAGAAGACCTAGTTTTCTTCGTTGTAAATCTATGGACCACGAAGTATTATATTTCCCTAGAATGATTGCTAAGGTTGAAAGGATGAATATGATACAAGAAGACCATGAGAAAGGTCAAGCGACTGAAACCAGGACAGAACCCCAGAAAAAATAAAAGAAAGTATTGCTACAGATGAAAGAAACCCTAAATGACCACCAACATGTCATATTATTAGAGATCTTCAAAGAAAAAGAATGCATAGAAGGAATAATAGGAGACTTCGACATTGACTGTGTTCTGGATGAAGAAACACGGGTGAATATTATGATAGAAAGAACTTGGGAAACCTTAGGAAAGCCTGCTATGATTCCTTCATTGGGAGGAATAGGATTATTCAGAGGAAAGTTGATAAACCTATGTGGAAATCTCACTCAGATATCTATGAATGCCAATGGAACTTTGACAGAGGAAGAATTTGAAGTTGTTAAATTTATTAAGAACAACGCTCCATTTACTATGTTACTAGGAAAGCCTTGGATTGAAAGAGATTAGACCGGAAGGAAGGAAGAAGAAGTCCTAGAGAAGAAGAAGCAAGAATTAAAATATTTCATGACTAGGAGGATCGCACACTTGATTGAAGAACAGGAAAACATATCAAAGTTGTTTAACAACAGAGACTTGGATGTTGAAGTTGCAAGAACACTAGAAGACCCATAGAAGACTGAAGTACCTACCCCAGATAAGGAAGAAGTATTACCCTTGAATTTTAGGAAAGAATCTCAATAGCGTGAAGTTACTATGCCAAGAGGAGATAAGAATCAGAATGGAAAAAGGAATATCGAGACGAAAATCACTGGGAAAAAGGCTAGAAATCTAAGTAAGAAGAGAGCTAATATAGAAAAGTTACAAAAGGTTCCAGAGGGAACTTCGCAGAAGGAAAATTTGCAAAATAGGAACTTCGCTGGAATATCATAATAGCGTCACATGGCACTTCGCCATGGAAAAGAAATATAGTTGTTTGGAATAGTATAACCGTTAAACAGACACCCCGAACAGGCAGAAAGGCATTTATGGCCAGGAAGCTCACTATCATACCTTTGGGTCTACGCCATAACAGATAGAACTGAGTTAATCAAGGATTCTTACCCGTTGCAAGAGATTTGTTGCCAAGTATCTATTTATCCCGTCGCGCCATGCACCGAGAACACTTTTGCTAACTATGAATTTGAGCCCGAATATTAGTTGATTCTTGCACAGTGATCATCGTGCTATTGCCATCTATCCCATTGCATTGAGATATTACTCTTCAAACCCGAGATTTTTGACCCCGAGTGTGTATGTCATATGAGTTCAGCACTGCAGAGAAAATTGTCAATGAAGTTCTCATTGACCCCATGACCGAAAGAGTAATTTTGATGTCTGTAGGTATACAAGCGTCATCGACGAGAGGAGTGCAAGCCTCTTCGTCGACTGCTCGTGGAGACGGGCCATCTCAACCATCAGCGGAAAAGAGAACCAAGCATAGAGATGATCTAGCCAATGCGAAGTTGATCCCGTCCATACTACCTGACTACATCTTGCCTCTGGCTGGCACGGTGAGTCGTGATAGTGTGCCTAGAGATTTTGAGTACACCATGGTTACTGCATACCTCCCAAAGGGGATATGTGCAGTAAGAGTACAGCAGGACAAGATCGCAGTGTTGAAGTTTAGTGACTTCAAGCAGGGAGATTGCAAGAACCATAGCATGCTCACCCCGTACAAATACCTAACCAGTACGAAGGTGAAGAACTCAAATATCATCCCCCAGCCATGGACGATGAACCTCGCACAGACCACCCTGTTAAATGTCATGAAAATCCCACACTTTGGAAGGCACCAGGAAGTGAATGCATGTGTCAAGATACTACTATCGTGTTACCATGGCGGCTATTTATTGCTAGACCATCGTATTATTGTCGATCCGACATTGATCCATAGGATCACAGGGTTGAGTATGCAAGGACCTAACCTGCAAGAGTTATATCCAGGAAAATCCACAGATTGCGCACTAGCATAGAAGATCAAGGATACATATGGCGATGTGGAGAAGGGGACGCGAGGCTACAAGGTAGCCTCCATCCAGAATGGTGCAAAGTGCCTAGCATGTCAGTTAATAGCTGGAAAACTAGTAAGGAAGAACAGACCCACGCAGGTCATGGGCTTTGTCATTGACGTCGCGGGGAAGTGTATAGAAGGTGTACAGATGAACTGGGTGAAGTACCTAGTCAATCAGCTTGAACTAGACTGTCACGAAGCATAGGATCAGGGCTACGAATTTAATTTTAGCTGGCTCTTGATCCTCATTGCATTCGTTGCATGGGAAATGCCGGAAGGTGCGACCTTCCCAGACATCGATCCATTAGAACTGCTTGCTGCGAAGTTCACTACACTTTGGTATTCAAGTGATATGAACAAATAGTGGTAGTCGAACATTGTTTTTCATACATATTACCTTCATCTTAAGAGAGCCATTGAAGTTGAACCTCGCATGACTCCAAACACCTTACAGAGATTCTGACCACTGATGAACTTCAGTGCAGATCGACATTTCATCTTCATTACAACGTGAGCCAATGAACATAAGGAGCAGCTCCAATCGTACTATAAACTCATAGAAGAGGGCCTTCAGGATATCACTAAGTACTGGTCCACATACCTCCTTGTCCCTGCTGACCCCGTTGAAATGTCCGACCCCGAACTAGACAGCTTGGAAGACACTCTCAAAGCACAGGACACACCCAGAACCAGCTGAAGGAAGAAGACTGAAGAGGTCCGGGACTTAAGAAGTGCCTCAGGAAATACTGCTTATGTATCACCTGACCGAGGGGATGATGACGAAGAAGAAGAGATAGAGGACGAAGAAGCTGAACAAAAGAAAGGCGAAATAAAACCTCCAGAGACGAGGTTGGCCCCTTGAAGAAGAGGAAGGTTTCTCCCCTGAAACCTTCTTCCCGGAAGAAATCGAGAGCCACCATGACCAGGATGTAGACTACACTCACTCCTAATGATTTTGACTTCATCATGGCAGCTCTAAACGACACTTCACTAGAAATCGTGGACAAACAAGAATCCAAGCAGGAGGAAATGTATGATAGAATTGAGGTCAAACTCCAAGGGGTACAGCAGGCCCTTCAGTCCAGTCGCATAGTCTCCACTACGCCCCTACCATCGGGAGAAGAAGAGTTGGGAGATGAGCCAGCCCAACTCCGTCGACTAGCAGATGCAACTAAAGCTCACCTTCGACGAGCACAAGAAGAAGCAGAGCAAGCCACCCATGCCTTGAAGCAAGAGCAAGGCATACTCTTAGAACAACGTAGAGTTTCAGAGCAAGAGAAGGATTCTCTCTAAGAAAAGTTTGACGAAGAGAAAGCGCAGATGCAACAAGGAAAACAACAGTTGCTCGCAGAGCAACTCAAAGTGAAAGAAGCAGTCAACAAAGAACTTCGCTATGTGATAGGATTAGAACCACAGGCAGAAGACCAAGTCATGCATCAAGTAGAGAAGCTTGCAAAAGCTATCTAGCAGCTACAACAAAGAATAATGGACTTAGAGATCCACACAGTGCCCAACACTCCATAGGATGTAACAGATCAAAGAGAAGCAACTTCCCAGAGTGAAGTTGAGAGAATAAATGCCCTTTCCATGGAATGCAAGCAACTCAGTGATCACAGTGCACAGACGTATGAGTGGTTCACTAAAAACCCAGAACTAAAGGAATTGGAGTCACAGCTCCAGGAAGCGAAGCAACAAGCAGAGACAATATAAGAACAGTTGAAGCCCCTGTCAGTTGTGGAAAGAATGAAGTGATCCTAGGAGTAGCGCACTGCCCAGCAGCAGGTCCACACTATTGAGAGCATAGTCATGGAAGTGACTCAGAGACTCCAACTTGTACAGTATGAGGCTTACCAATTGTTCATAGAGATCAAAGGTCGAGGAGCAGAGCTGGAGCATGTCATCACTGCAATTGAACAGCACCTAGAGGGACTTGTCAACGAAGCAGTCATCCAAGAGTTCACTGACCAAAAGGTCGTAGAATAGCAACAAGTCGAAGTAGCTCAAGCCAAGCTCGAGGCTTTCGAAGCAGAACTAATCAGACCAAAGTGACTTGGGACGAGTCACAGGTGAGTGTTGGGGGCTTGTTGGCCCTTGACCAAGTTTTGGGAGATCCTTGGTCAAGTTTGACGTATTTTGGGACTTTGACATCCTGTTGAAGATGGAGCGTTAGACGAAGCGGAGATCGTGGGATATCGGCCATTTTTAGGGATTTTTGGGTTTTGGGGATTATGTAACGGGTATGAGAATGTTGGCCCATGGGTTTACCCATGCTTAGGCCCACTTTTGTAATATATATAAATAAGTTAGGTGATGTATTAGTAGTAGTATAAGTGATCAATCTATGTGATCGAAGGATTGTAATTTCTTTGTGCATACTATGTAAAACTTGCAAGGCTAAGCGCAAAAGACTGTAAGGTATTGAAAGGAGGCTTTGTGTTATAACCTAACTTGGGGAAGGAGGATATAGCGAAGTGTGCAGATATCTTTTCTTAGGAGGAGTAGGGTTTTTATGGATATGTGCATGTGACTAATTGACTGAAGATAATAAAGAAGAGAAGAGTTGGTGGGCGTAGCCCTAGGGTGGGGGTGAACCACATATATGTTGTGTTGCTCTGCTTTGTGTTATGTATTGATGTGTCTATGTGTGATTTTCTTAAATGCTTTGATATAAATGAATGCTAGAGAGATATGATGTTGCTTTGTGCTTAATAATATGAATAAGGGTTGGATCTAACCTATGTGAATATGCTCAGTGCTTAAATCTACTAGATCTAAACTTTTCCTTTATGCTAAGTGCTACTAGATGCTGGATCTAGTGGAATACTGTGATGCTCTGTAATTAGGGTTTATCTGCACTATGAACTAAGATTAAGTATTGGAGAATAAAGACTGCTAAGTGCTCTATTAAATGTTAGAATCACATATCTGTGTCCCAGCTAAGGTTGCATACATCTGAGTCCTGCAACCACCCCTGCCTCTACCTCGGGTGAGACTTCATCTGCTTCGCAGGTGTTGCCAAAAGGGCTGGTAGTTAGGGTTTTGTTGGTGCGTTGTTGTAGCCTTGAACCCTGGGTCTACCCCTATGCCAACAAGAGTATGGACACCTTGAAGGAAGGCATGAATATCATCCCTTGGTAAGTTATTCATTATATGTCTTTATAATGCAGATTGTTTTTGTAAAAGTTTATATGTTAAATGTAGAAGAAAAATAATGTATTCTTTTTTCTTTATGGATATCTTCTACGTACACAACAAATTGAGAGTAAGTTAAGAAGAGAAGAAGTAGACATAAGATGTAGATTTTAATTAGGGTTTAGGGTATGGTTTAGTGGTTAAGGGGTTTAAGGTTTAGGGGTACAAGGTGAAAGGGGTTAGGGTTTAATATTTTAGTGGTTTAAGGGTTAATAAGGCCATATTAGGGCTCAGTGGTTAATGGGTTAGGGGTTAATGGGTTATGGTTTAAGGTAGGTTTAGGGGGTTTAGGTCCTAGGGGATTTAGAGGTTAATGGGGTTTTAGGGAGTAGGGGTTAAAGGTTTAGGGTTAGGGATTAAGGGGTTAGGTCTGGTTAGGGGTTAATAGTTTAGGGGATTATGGGGTAAGGGGTTATTGGTTAAGGGTTTAGGGGTTATGGGTTAAGGGCTTAGGGGTTATGGGTTTAAGGGCTTATGTGGAATGGGGTTAAGGTGTTAAGGATTAGGGGGATAGGGTCTGAGAGCTTAGGAGATAGGGATTAAAGGGTTAGGGGTTAATGGTTTAGAGGTTAGGGGTGGGTTAAGGGTTAGGGATCAGAGGGCTATATAAGCTATCAACCCCTTATAAACCATGGTCTCCAAGTCATGGAAAATTTTCCATCGATTTTAAAGTTGTGGTCACCAACTGAAATCAAGGAAGAATATGAAATAATGATGAAGGAGAAATAAGAAAACTTTGTTTTTATTGGTTGTGACTATATATCTCACAAAGTCTCTCTCTTTCTACATGTCAAGAAAAGTAACACTTTCCCTATTTTTTTCAACATATTTATAAACATCTTGATAAACTGCACAAGCTTCATCATTGATTTGTTGTCTTTGTTTCTCATTCTCACCTAAGTTGATTGCTCCATATAGAATACCAACTCCTAATTACCCCTAACCCTTGGATATCCAATAACATGTTAACCCCTAAGCCCTTAGACCTTGAACCCTTATAAACCCCTGAACCATTAAGTACCCCTATCCTTGACCCCTAATTACCCATTAAAACCTAATCACTTAACCCTTAACCCATAACTCTTGCATCACTAATGTATTAACCCCTAATCGCTCAGCTCTCAAGCCATTATAAATTAAATTGTGGTCTCCAAGTTGGGTCGAGGGAAGTTTCCATCCACTTAACACTTGTGGTATCCAAGTGAAATCAAGAAATATTATGACACAATAATGAAGTCGAAATAAGAATATGTTGTTTTTGCTAGTTGTGACTATATATCTCACAGAGTCTCTCTCTTTCTACATGTCAAGAAAAGTAACATTTTTCCTATATTTTTTCAACATATTCATAAACATCTTAATAAATTGCACAAGCTTCATCATTGATTTGTTTTTTTTGTTTCTCTCTCTCACTAGCTAAGCTATTTGCTCCATATATAATACCAAATCTTAAGTACCACTAACCCTTGGATGACCAATATCCTGTTAACCCATAATCCCTTAACCCTTGACCCCTTCTAAACCCCTAAACCATTAAGTACCCATATCCTGACCCATAATTACCCCATCTTAAACCTTAACCCCTAACCATTGGACCATTAATTTGTTAACCCCTAATCCCTCGGCTCCCAACCCCTTATAAATTAACCCATGGTCTCCAAGTTGGGTCGGGGAAACTTTCGATCGACTTAAAATCGGTGGTCACCAAGTGAAATCAAGGAAGAATATGACATAATGATGAAGGAAAAATAAGGATAGGTTGTTTTTGTTGGTTGTGACTATAAATCTCACAAAGTGTCTCTCTTTATACATGTCAAGAAAGGTAACATTTTTACGATATTTTTTCAACATACTCCTAAACATCTTGATAAATTGTGCAAGCTTCATCATTGATTTGTTGTCTTTACTTCTCTCTCTCACCTAATTTGATTGATCCATATATAATATTAACTCCTAATTACCCCTAACCCTTGGATGGACAATAACCCGTTAACCCATAAGTCATTAGCCCTTAACCCTTTATAAACCCCTGAACCATTAAGTACCCCTATCCTTAAAGCCTAATTACCCAGTAAACCCTAACCCCTAACCCTTGCATAGCTAATGCATTAACCCCTAATACCTCAGTTCTCAACCCCTTATAAATTAAACCATGGTCTCCAAGTTGGGTTGGGCGATGTTGTCATCCACTTAACACTTGTGGTCTCTAAGTGAAATCAAGAAAGAATATGACATAATGATGAAGGCAAAATAAGAATATGTTGTTTTTGTTGGTTGTGACTATATATCTCACAAAGTGTCTATCTTTCTACATGTCAAGAAAGGTAACATTTTTCTTATATTTTTTCAACATATTCATAGACATATTGATAAATTTCACAAGCTTCATCATTGATTTGTTGTCTTTGTTTCTCTCTCTCACCGACTAAGTTGGTTTCTCCATATAGAATACCAACTCCTAAGTACCCCTGACCCTTGGATGACCAATAACTTGTTAACTTCTAATGCCTCAGCCCTTGACCCCTTGTAAACCCCTAAACCATTAAATACCCATATCCTTGACCCCTAATTACCCCAGCTTAAACCCTAACCCCTTAACCCTTAACCCCTAACCCTTGGACCACTAATATGTTAACCCCTAATCCCTCAGTTGCCAAGCCCTTATAAATTAAATTGTGGTATCCAAGTTGGGCCAGGGAAAGTTTCCATCCACTTAAAATACGTGGTCACCAAGTGAAATCAAGGAAGAATACGACATAATGATGAAGGTGAAATATGAATAGGTTTTTTTGTTGCTTGTGACTATATATCTCACAAAGTGTCTCTCTTTCTACATGTCAAGAAAGGTAAAAAAAATTCCTATATTTTTTCAACATATTTATAAACATCTTGATAAATTGCACAAACTTCATCATTGATGTGTTGTATTTGTTTCTCGCACTCACCTAAGTTTATTGCACCATATAGAATGCCAACTCTTAAGTACCCCTAACCCTTGGATGGACAATAACTTGTTAATCCCTAATCCCTTAGCCCTTGACCCCTTAAAAACCCCTAAACCATTAAGTACCCTTATCCTTGAACGCTAATTACCCCTTAACCCCTAGCCCTAACCCTTTCATCACTAATGCATTAACCCATAATCCCTCAGCTCTCAGTGGCTTATAAATTAAACTGTGGTCTCCAAGTTGGGTCGGGGAAGTTGCCATCCACTTAACACTTGTGGTATCCAAGTGAAATCAAGAAATAATATGGCATAATGATGAATGGGAAATAAGAATATGTTGTTTCTTATGGTTGTGACTATATATCTCCCAAAGTATCTCTCTTCCTACATGTCAAGAAAAGTAACATTTTTCCTATATTTTTTCAATGTATTCATAAACATCTTGATAAATTGCACAAGCCTCATCATTGATTTGTTGTCTTTGTTTCTCACTATCACTGGCTAAGTTGGTTGCTCCATATATTATACCAACTCTTAAGTACCCCTGACCTTTGGACGGCCAATAACCTATTAACCCCTAAGCCCTTAGCCCTTGACCCCTTATAAATCCTTGAACCATTAAGCACCCCTATCCCTAACCCCTAATTATGCCAACTTAAACCCTAACTCCTTAACCCATAACCCTTGGACCACTAATGTTTTAACCCCTAATCCCTCAGCTATCAAGCCCTTATAAATTAAATCACAGTCTCCAAGTTGGGCCGGTGAAAGTTGTCATCCATTTAAAATTCAAGGTCACCAAGTGAAATCAAGGAAGAATGTGACATAATGATGAAGGAGAAAAAAGAATAGGTTGTTTTTTCTCGTTGCGACTATATATCTCACAAAGTGTCTCTCTTTCTACATGCCAAGAAAGGTAACATTTTTCCTATATTTTTTCAACATGTTCATAAACATCTTGATAAATTGCACAAGCTTCATCATTGACTTGTCGTCTTTGTTTCTCTCTCTCACCTAATTTGATTGATCCATATAGAATACCAACTCCTAAGTTACCTTAACCCTTGGATGCCCAATAACCTATTAACCCCTCATCCCTTAGCCCTTGACCCCTTATAAACCCTTAAACCATTAAGTACCCCTATATTTGACCACTAATTACACCTGAAACTCTAACCCCTAACCCCTAACCCTTTCATCATTAATGCATTAACCCCTAATCCCTCAATTCTCAACCCCTTATAAATAAAATTGTGGTCTCCAAGTTGGGTCGGGGGAAGTTTCCATACACTTAAAACTTGTGGTATCCAAGTGAAATCAAGAAAGAATATGACATAATGATGAAGGTGAAATTAAAATATGGTGTTTTTGTTCTAAAAGTGTCTATGTTTCTACATGTCATGAAAAGTAACATTTTTCATATATTTTTTCAACATATTCATAAACATATTGATAGATTGCACAAGCTTCATCATTGATTTGTTGTTTTTGTTTCTCACTCTCACCAGCTAATTTGGTTTCTCCATATATAATACCAACTCCTAAGTACCCCTGACCCTTGGAAGGTTAATAACATGTTCACCCCTAATCTCTTAGCCATTGACCCCTTATAAACCTATAAACCATTAAGTACCCCTATCCCTAACCCCTAATTAGCCCAGATTAAACCCTAACCCCTTAACCCCTAACCCCTAACCCTTGGACCACTAATGTGTTAACCCCTAATCCCTCAGCTCTCAACCCCATATAAATTAAACCGTGGTCTCCAAGTTGGGTCGGGGAAAGTTTTCATGCACTCATGGTCACTAAGTGAAATCAATGAAGAATATGACATAATGATGAAGGAAAAATAAGAATAGGTTGTTTTGTTGGTTGTGACTAGTTATCTCACAAAGTGTCTCTCTTTCAACATGTCAAGAAAGGTAACATTTTTCCTATATTTTTTCAACATATTCATAAAAATCTTGATAAATTGCACAAGCTTCATCATTGATTTGTTGTCTTTGTTTCTCACTCTCACCTAAGTTGTCTTTGTCTTTGTATTTGTTGTCTTTATTTTCCTATATTATATTTGTAAATGTTTGTATCATTTTAATATTTGTTATATACACTAATATTACTTGATTTTTTGTAATTATAAAGGAATGACACCCTAGGGCACTTCCCGTGGAGGAAGACGTGGTTGTACAAGCGCCTGTTTAGGAACATGGAGTGAATATTGAAGATCAATTTAATGATCCTATGGAACAAGACGATGATGCTAATAACACAGTTGAAGAAGATGGGACAAATATATTGATCCATGAGACATTTAATAATGTTGGAATGGATGATGATGACGACCATCTTGTTGGTTTTTTTGATATACGTGTACCTGAGAAGGCAAGTCAACCTCTTTATTAAGGCTCCAAAACAATTCTTCTCTCTGTTATATTGTTATTGGTGAACTTAAAGGTTATGAATGGTTTTTCAAACACTTGTGTCACATAGCTCCTAAGGTATGTAATACATTTTGTCACATTTAGTACATGATGATAAAGGTTTTATTTTTTCCTCTATTTTTATTGTTAGTTGATCATCTATAAAATTTGGATGCAATATGTATGATTAATATTCTTTACATTAACCAGTATTGATTTTTTATGTTGTAGATTGTTAGGTGAATTTTGGTTACCATCATCAAATGTTTTATGTCGCACATACCAATATTTACATGCCATTATGAAAGATATTGGAATGAAGTATCAATATATTCATGCATGTCCTGATGATCATATTCTATATTATGGAGAACATGCGTCGAAATAATAATTCTTGGAATGCCAAATTAGTAGATATTGAACCGATCAAGTAACAAAAAAGGTGCCTCGCAAGGTTTTTCGTTATATTCCCATAATTCTACATTTGTGGTGATTGTTCAGGTGAAAAAACATAGCACGGTTTATGGATTACCATGCAAAGAACATAAGTAAATATGGTGTTCTTCGAATTCTTTTGGATGGATTTGCATTTAATAATATAGAGGAAATATGGCCACATTTTTAAGATGAATCTTGTAATCTTAGGATTTCATTGGCAGTTGACGATGTCAATCCATTTGGAGAGCTCAAATATACTTACTCAATGTGGCATGTTTTTGTTATCAACAATAATATTCCTCCATGGATTTCAATAAAGAGGGAGCACATAATGTTGGCAATGATTGTTCCAGGTATTTGTTTAGAATAAATGTTTTTAACACGGTAACATTTCATTTCTCTTGTTTGTTTCATAATTATGTCTTATATTTTTTTGTTTACTCATATATGTTCAATTATGTCTAATATTTATGTTTGATATGTACCAAGTCAAAGATATGAGTGTATATGTCAACCATATTATTGACAAGTTACAATAGTTATGGAAGGGCATCACTATGTATGATATCTCTAGACCAGTAGGTGCGCAAAGGGAATTTCAATTCCATGCAATGCTTGTATGGACAATTCATGATGCCCTAGGGATAACACATTTATGCGGTATGTTATAACGTTACATTGCACTTTAATAGTGTTTAATTTTATGAAGTTCATATAATGCATGTTTTTTATATAATCCCTTCATTAAACATACTTCGAATAATTGATATAAAATTTAATCCATCTCTTATAGGTCTTCAAACAAAGGGTAAATTTCCATGTATGGTTTGTGGTCCTAAGATGAAATCTTGTCATTCAAGAAGTTTAGGAAAGGAGGTGTTTGACGAGTATATGCACTTCCTCTCTAAGAACCATAGGTATCGAAGTACCGAGAAACATATTTTCAATGGGAAAGAAGAGACTAGATTAAAACCACAGAGACTGACACCTCGTCTATGGCAGTTGCAATATAATAGAAATCATCAAGGTATGGATCAAATCATCTATGTTCCATACGTGAAATGTTTGGAATATTTTATATTTTTATTGCATTTTGTTCATTGTATTAATTGACAAGTAATTTTGTAATATCTTTCATTTATATGATTCACCTTGAAGGTCGTCATGAAGGCATTAATAATGGTGTGCTTCCATGAGGAATGAAAGGTACCCATACAATTCAATAGGCTCTCCTACTATGAGTGCCTATAAATTGTTCATGTGTTTGATACAATGCACATCAAGAAGAATGTAATAGAAACGTTATGGCGAATCTTAGATGGAATGAGTGATAAAGAAAAATTTGTCAAGATTTTTAATGACATTAAGGAGGCCAATCATGCAATGAAAAGTGTGATTCATTCAAATAGTGATGCATACAACCAAAATATAAGTGCCCTTCCATGGTTATTAACAAAGAAGAAAAGCAAGGATGTAAAAAAG
>WSFP011446292.1:0-20118 GCA_009831015.1 Picea engelmannii | reverse complement strand
AATGAATTAGTCTAGTTTAAGGTTAGTACAAGTTAGTAAGTGTTTCAAGGAAGATAGTTTGAGATTTGTTTTGATCAATCAATCACTATAGTGAGTAGACTAGTGCCTTTATAGGGTAATGGAGTCTATAGATGACGATTTTCTCTTGGAATAAATGACACAATGATTATAATTTCCTAAGGAGAAGAGATGGATGGAAGAGGTGTTGTCTCTTCAAGGCCTCAAACATCCAAACCCTAAAGATGAATTTGCTAGAGTGTAAGCAATTTTAGGCTCGAGCAAACCTTCCTTCCTTAGACTATTAAAAGAGAGTAGAATCAACAATTGAATAGGTAATGACCACTAAAGTGCTAGTATTTTAGGGCTTTAGAAGTTCACCTAGGTCAAGGTCTCCTTAGCAAATTCTATAAAATTAAGAGTAAAGAAGTAGCAAGTTAAGTCCTTTACTCCTAGGGTTTGTCAAGCAAGCAATTTCATAATATTTAACATGAATAAATTTTTTTACCATAAACCATTCAAATAAAATGAATAATTGAAAATTTACTTACTTCACCAAGAATAATCAAGCCATAAAACCCTAGAATGCCAAGGAATTTCACCAAGAAATGATCCAAGTTGCAAAATTTATCCTCCAAGAGAAAGTGCGCCTAGAATTTCAGCCAATAACCCCCAAAAAGGGCGCAAATTTCAGATCACACTACTTGTGTGATGAGTGATGATGAAAAAGTGAGAGTAATTTCTCTCTATTTATACAATTTCAATGACCTTTAATGAAAATTAGGTCATAAAAAGACCGACCTGGACTAATTACATAAAAAATCCAATTTTTACATAATTGAAAGTAATTAAACCCAAAGATCATTTCCAAAGGTGATGTCATGCCCTTCTAGGGTGATGTTGAGCCCCTAGGGTGGAATGTTGGGCCCCACATGCAAAATTTTTGGCCTCCAAAGGCCCTGTATGATGCGACACATTCCAACCAACACTTAACTTCCCTCATAAATGCATGCCCCAACTTTGGATGAAAACTAGGGTCAAAATGATGACGTCATGGGTTCTCAAGGGTCAACGTCCAGGTGGAAAGGTGCTTGATGTGTATAACATTCACATGTAGTTTATCTTCCAACCCATATACTAGTTGAAATGGGGTCTTTCTTGTTGAGGTTTTTGTTGTTATTCGATCCGCCCACAGGGCATACTTGATCTTGCTATCCCAGGCCTTCTTGTTTTCTCCCACAACCTTCTTAATGATATTCATGAGGTTCTTATTGCTTGATTCAACCAAACCATTCGCCTGAGGGTAGTAGTTTGACGAATGAGATAGAATGATACCGTACTTAAAACAAAATTCTGCTAAGGCAAGGGAGCTAAAAGCTTTGGCATTGTTAGTGGTGATTTTGGACGGTACCCCAAATCTTGTTATGATTCTTTCTTCCAAAAAATTCATGACCACCTCTTCAGTAGCTTGTTTTTTGGGAATATATTCTACCCACCTGGTAAAATAATCTGTGGCAGTCAAAATCCATCAGTAACCATTACTTGAATTATCTTTAAAATCACCAATAAAGTCCAATCCCCACTATTGAAAAGGGTCTTCTACCACCATGGGTTTTAAATGTTGTGTAGGGAGTTTTTGTTTACCTGCAAAGTATTGGCAAGGTTGGCACGAGCGAACATATCGGTGAGTATCAACAAACAATGTTGGCCAATAATATTCGGCTCTTAAGATCTTTTGTGCAGTAGTATGGGTAGTAAAGTGCCCCCCACAATACCCAGAGTGTAATTCCTTCAGTAATGTTTTGGCCTCATCTTTGTTCACACACCTACGGAGAACTCCGTCTAGGTCATTCCAACCAAGACCATCCTTGGTTAAACAATACTTCATATCTTTGAGCCTCAAATCTCTTATTTTATAGTCTACTATATGGTCTGGGCATGATAAGTTCCTAAGGTAGTATATTATGTCGGAATACCACTCATCGTGTTCTAGTTCACTTACCACCACATTCACTTGTTCATTTTGTCTCATTTGTATAGCTTCTTCGTTTCTCTCAATCAACATTTGAGCTAACCCTTGTCCCTTCACAATCTTGGTGGGTTTTATTTATAAGTCATATTATTGTATCTTGGAAACCCACTTAACTCTAGTACCCATACAATCTTGTTGTGACAAGACATCCTTCACTGCTGGGTAGGGGACATAAGCCTTAATATTGTTATAGCCCACATAGTTTCTAAAATGCTTGAGGGATTTCACCAAGGCATAATCTTGCTTTTCAGTAATTGAATAATTCATCTCTGAATCCCTAAGGACTTTACTCATGAACGCAATAGGATGTTCATGGTCATCAATATCTTTTTGCAATAAGACACATGCGATAGTGTCTTGAGAAGTGAAAAAGAATATCATGAAATCTAGTGAATAATCAGGACTAATCAGAATTGGGGCTTGGGAGATGGGATTTTTAATATCTTCAAAATATTGAAGGGCTTTATCATCGCACTTGAATGCTATGCCCTTTTTAAGTAGGGCACTCATGGGTTTTATTCTTTCATCAAAATTTGGGACAAATGTTGGAATAAAGTTTATTTTCCCAAAGAATGATTGTAAGGATTTTTTGTTAACAGGGGCATACATATTTGATAGATTGGATTCTCTCTGGGTCTAATTCCTCCCTCTGAAACTATGTGTCCCAATAGCTTTCCCTTATCTATCCCGAAAATAGACTTTTTAGGGTTCAAGGAAATACCATATTTCTTATAGCTTTCAAAAACAATTCTGAGGTGTGAGATGTGGTATTTTCTCTCTTTTGACACAACCGTGAGATCATCCTGATAAATTTCTATAATTTTCTGAATAAGATCCCTAAACTCAAAGTCCATTTCTCTTTGAAAGGTCTAACCCGCATTCATAAGACCAAATGGAATTCTTAAATACATGAATGCTCCCCATGGTGTGGTAAATGCTGTTTGGAGTTGATCTTCTCTTTTGAGAAACAATTGATTGTATCCAGAAAATCCATCGAGCATGGACATCATACCTGCCTCGGTGACCCTTTGTAGTAAGTGTTCCATATTCGGGAGGGGGTAATTGTCTTTTAAAGATAGCTGGTTAAGGTTTTAGAAATAAACACACAAGTGAATGTCACCACTCTTCTTTTGGACAACTACCAAATTAGACATCCATGATGAATATCTAATGAGGGCTATGATACCGATATCTACCATATTTTGAAGTTCCTTTTGTATCTGGTTCTCCAACTTGGGGTTGATATGCCTTAGTTTTTGTCGGAAAGGTTTGGCTCCCTATGTCAAAGGTATAACATGTTGGATGACATCACCTCTATAAGTCCTTAGGTCATCATAAGTCCAAGCAAAGGTATCTTTAAATTTTTAATGAGGTCAAGTATCTCGTTTCTCTCTTTTTCTGTGGTACCGTCCCCTATATTTACCATCCTTGGATCCATCTTGGTGCTAATGTTGAATTCTAAGACTTTGTCTGTTTGTTGTTTGAGGTTTTTTCCTTTGTAAACATCGTGTCTATCAAAGAGTTATTCTAAAGGAATGCACCCTTTTGGCATAGTGTTATTTTTCAAGCTTACTACATCAAGGTCCATGGAATCAACCAAAAATTTAACTTGTGAATTGGTGAATTCTCTACTATTTTCCATGAATCTAAGGATTTGATTATCATCTTCAAAGACTTTCCAATGTTCTAAGTTATCAGGGATCTATGGTCTAATATGACCTCCATTTTTCACAAGTTTTGGAGGGGACCCTCACAAGGTTGCAAAGTAGATGCCGAGACAACCAAAGCATCTGCAACATAATTTTCCTCTCTGGGAATTGCTTCTATTGATACTACTTCAAAGGCTTTCGCAACAGACCTTGCAAAGTCACGGTATTTTTTTAGTCTCTCATTCTTTGTGGAGAAGTTTAGAAAAACTTGTGATACTATTAGGTTTGAATCTCCTATAACCCTCAAGTGCCTTACACCCCTATCAATGGCCAGGTTAAGACCTATAACCAAAGCCTCGTATTCAAAAACCTTGTTTGTGCAATGATATTCAAGTCTATAGGAGTAGTAGAAGATTTCCTTAGAAGGGGAAGTGAGGACAATGCCTGCTCCTGAGCTAGAACTCGAATGAGCACCATCGAATTCTAAGGTCCAAATTCCTTTGGGTGTTTTTCGAAGTTCAATATCCTCTATGTTTCCTCCTTGGAAAAAACAACTTTCTAAACCATTTTTCACACAGAGGAGTTGATCATTGGGTTCTTTAGAAGCTTCAATGAGGCATCCTGTGATGGGTTCCTTGTGAAGGGTAAAAAATCCTCCTTTGGGATGGGGTATAATAGCTTTGGATCCCTGGTCTTGGAAATTTCTAGCTAGATTTTCTACCAAGTCTTTTCAGAGTAAAATCCCCCAACTACTTAATGTGTCTATCGCCATTACATCGATTTTGAAGGAGACATCAGGGCAAGCATCGGAGGCAACACCGAGGTCTTTGATAATACCTCGTGTAAAAACATCTTGTGTATTTGGTTGTGATACATTGATACCTAGTTGGTGCATAACCCTTTCAGTCATAATGTTTCTAGTAGTATCTGGGTCAAAAACACAATTATGGAGAAGGAAATCATTGATCCGGAGGGTAACATAAAAAGGTGTGGGTTCACTGTATTTTGTTCCCATTCTTCCTACATGAAATATAACAGGGGATTGTTTTTCAAAGTCATTTGCCTCAGTGATTTGTGAAGGTAAGTATCCAATGTATTCAAGCTCAAGATATTCAAAGGTATCTTGAGGAGGATTCAAATCCTTAGGGGGGTCATTGTTTTGTGAAAATAAAGAGGCATTTCCATGTTTAAAAAACTTGTGCTCCATTTTCTAGGGTAAGTGTTTAGTTCAATGTGATATTTTACCTCTGGAATCTTTGGAAGGTCACGTTCTTCCATGCTTTCATAATTGAAACCTAATATGTTGTCTTGGTTGTTCAAAATATTGACCTAAGAAATGGAATTGTTCAACCTAAAATTTTCTTCAATACAAAAAGCAACATCTTGTGCTTCCTCTAGGTTTGTAGGAAAATGGTTCCTAAGGGTAAACTGGAATTCTCCTTCAAAGGAACCTAAATAATGTTGAGGGACGGATTTCTCTGGCTAAAAGTTTGGCTCAATTCAACAAAGAAAGGAGTTAAACCTATCATTAAACTCTCTAACATATTCATCATCGTGTTTGCAAATTTCGAGGTATTGGGCATAAAGGGAAGCCATACTTTCAATAACAACCCATGTTTTTAGGAAAACTCATTCTAAATCTTCACACGTTTTGATACTTTTTCTAGGGAGTGTTGTGCTCCATTTTCTAGTGTCCCCAGTGAGTGAAGCTAAGAAAAGTCTCATAAAAGTGTCAAGATGCTCATTCCCCAATAGATGGAACTCATAGTTCTCACATAACTTAGTCCAATGTGTGTTACCAATGGCCCCAATTTCTCCTGCAAATGTGGGTATCCAAGAATCTACATCTTTCGACAGATCATGTAGTCCTCCTTGGATACTTCCCGAGTCTAGAGGGTCAAAGAGTTCTTTGGGGGATCATTTAGGAGGGGCCATGGGGAAAACAAGAATTAAAGGATAATAAGGTGTATACTGACATCTGCTATGGGTTGTCATCAGTGGAGTCGCTAAAAATGTTCTCTTGAATTTATCAAGGGGATGAGGGGATCACCCTTATTGGATTCGCTAGGTAAGCTTCGTAAGATAAATCCTTTGAGGGAAAGGCTTACCAAATTTTTTTTGTTGAGGAATATTGACTCAGTGTTCCCTGACAACTGCACCAAAATGTTATCGCACAATTTGTACGTTCCCAAAGCCCAAGGCAGGTGGATGTAAGATTGGCATAACATGGAGTAACCTATCATTGTCACCTTAATAGGAAACCCCTTTCTATTTAGGAGTATGCCACAGTACCCCCGGGGAGACATCCCTAGTGACCTGAAGGTTTGAGAAGGATAAGGTAAAAGGTACAAGAAAGTTCCCCCCTCTCACAGGTCACTCAAGTCGAAGGTTCTTTGTGTCTTATAGAGATGAAGCAAAAGGTAAATGAGGTGTACTTGCCCAGAACAAGACAAAAAAATAGAAAAGAGTGCAACTTCTAAGTACCAAATGATGTTAGTACTTCATAAGACCATGAAGCTTTGAAAAATAAGTAAGCTGATATAAAATTGCAGCAAAGTAATTATTTACAACAACAATATGTATTTTGTAACAACCACAATAATCATGCTTTGAATTTGCTTGAAAAAGACAAGGAAATATAGCTTTGGATTGGTAGAATGATAACTACTTGTTAGAAGCAAAATTGACAATGTCTAATCAACCTTTAATGTCACTTTTGAGATAAATTTGCTGCTGTCAGATGGTTGTAGCAATGTTTTGCAACAACAACAAGTTAGTAAATTAATTAGTCTAGTTTAAGGTTAGTACAAGTTAGTAAGTATTTCAAGGAAGATAGTTTGAGAGTTGTTTTGATCAATCAATCACTATAGTGAGTAGACTAGTGCATTTATAGGGTAATGAAGTCTATAGATGGCATTTTTCTCTTGGAAGAAATGGCACAATGATTATACTTGCCTAAGGAGAAGAGATGGATGGAAGACATGTTGGATCTTCAAGGCCTCAAACATCCAAACCCTAAAGTTGAATTTGCTAGAGTGTAAGCAATTTTAGGCTCTAGCAAACCTTCCTTCCTTAGACTATTAAAAGATATTAGAAGCAAAAATTGACTAGGTAATGACCACTAAAGTGATAGTATTTTAGGAATTTATAAGTTCACTTAGGTCAAGGTCTCCTTAGAAAAGTCTAGCAAATGAAGAGTAAATAAGTAGCAAGTTAAGTCCTTTACTCCTAGGGTTTGTCAAACAAGCAATTTCATAATATTTAACATGAATAAGCAAATTTACCATAAACCATTAAAATAAAATGAATAATTTTAAATTTACTTACTTCACCAAGAATAATCAAGCCACAAAACCCTAGAATGCCAAGTAATTTCACCAAGAAATGATCCAAGTTGCAAAATTTAGCTTCCAAGAGAAAGTGCGCCTAGATTTTCAACCAATAACCCCCAAAAAGGGCACAAATTTTAGACCACACTACTTGTGTGATGAGTGATGATGAAAAAATGAGAGTAATTTCTCTCTATTTATATAGTTTCAATGACCTTTAATTAAAATTAGGTCATAAAAAGGTCGATATGGCCTAATTACATCAAAAATCCATTTTTTACATAATTGAAAGTAATTAAACCCTAACATCATTTCCAAGGGTGACGTCATGCCCTTCTAGGGTGACGTTGAGTCCCTAGTGTTAGCTCTCCAAGAGTCACCCTAGACTGTAGATCAGGTGAGCTTGGTAACATATAGATATGATTTTAACAAGTAGAGTTCTCAATGATGGATCAAACTATGGATTGTTAACAGTTGCATCCATGAGACAATTATGAGTGTATTCTAGAAGAATTGGCTTCACATGAACTCAATCAGATACTAAATAGATTTAAATGAATATGGAGAAGTGCTACAAACTGTAAACTCATACATACATTAGGTACACATGAAGATAAAGCTATAACAATGAAAATGTACATTTGCAGACTTATATCATTAATGCAAGGAAATATAGGCTTCTCTCAATCATTAAATGAAACAAGAACCATGTGATTCAGTTACCAATGGCACAAATACACAAAAATTAGATATGAATAAGGAAAATCTGATTTCATTCACTGAAGAATAAAGAATCCATAAATACAGTCTTTCAGACCTCAAGCTATACAAGTCTTCTCAAGTCTTCCAGATTGAACCACCCTCTCTAGCTCATTCTAACCCATCTCTACTCTTGTACCATAAAATACATAGCACTATAGGTACTTTATAGCTCACCAATTCGAACTCCAACCCCTTTCCCAAAATAAAATCAATTACAAACAAATAATGACACTTTTTAACTGATTTCCTACTTTTTAGGAGGCAAAATTCTGAAAAATAGGCTTCAAAATGCAACTGTTAATTCTCAAACTATAATAATTGTGTAAAATTGGAGAACGGTTTTTGTAGATAAGATTGTTCTAAAGAAAACCCTCTCTTGGTTTCTTGAAATTCATCTCCATCTGTCCGAAATACGTGTCGCAAAAACATGTCTCAAACAAGAAATCATGAAAACTGAAAAAATAGGGCTCAAAGATTCCTTTGAATCTCCCAATCCATGACATCTGTGTGAAAAATGAAATAAATTAATGTTCTTGGGTCCATGCTTGACAATAACCTTCTTTATATTTTTAAAATTCATCATGGTTCACCCGAAAATCCTCCTGGAAGTCAACTGGTCAAAACTACCAGTTCAACAGTCCTAGAATAGAGTTTCCGCAACACATTCTGTGGCACATTCCATAGCACATTCCGTAGCGCCTGTCTCGATTCACAGCGACTGAGCCAGTTCACAACGCCAAAGGAAAATCAAGTATCCAAACCCTTTCCTGACCTCAAAACAAGACAAAAAATCTCATGGAGTACCTGATGGCTATGAGGTTGATGCTGGTAAATTCAGATTTTCACTCAGATGCCTACAACCTATCCAACCTACAACCCTCTTCTTCCACCAGTTCGCAGTGCCAGTTCGCAATGCAAGATCAAACATAGCTTAAAATTTACACCAAGGTTATACATAGCCTTATTCATTTTAAAACCAAATCTAACTTTATGATTACAACCTAAAGACTCAACACCTATGTCCTATAAACCTTATGACTCAAAAACAAAACCAAGGTGAATTGTTTGATCCATACAATATTATGTGTTAACATCTGGCTCCACAGGGGATGGCATGCTCCCTGTGAGTTGCCAAGAACATGCAGTTCCAGTTGCCTTATCCATTGGGCTATGGAGTCATCTGTGCAACTAACCTCTGAAACACTGCCAAAATCTGCCACTTATTTAATTAAACAGACTAATAAAATTGTTGCAAACTAAAGGAAATCAAATGATCAAGAAGCGAGATTATTTCCTACACTACCCTACCTCTAATCGGATCTCCAATTTGATCAGGTAAAGACATATTTCCACAACAAACATTCAAATAACTTTAGCAATGAAATGATCTCATCTTTGCCACTAATCAACATAGAATAACAAAAATATGATAGCAATGATTGAAAATCCTTTAGAGAATCATGCTCACCTATGAGTGTTGGTGAGATAATGAAATCTGAAAATGTCAGAGAATCTGAAAGGTATGACTCCAACAAGGATGCTACTAGATCCTCAAAACCATAGTCACAAAACTGTCGATTGAGAAAAGATGATTTCCATTACTTAAATTCCCCTTTGCTAAGAAAGATATGACCTCCATGTGTTTTCACGAGCAACTCTTGATCATCAAGAATGGCAGTTTCCTCTTCATAAACATGATCATATGATAATTGCATAATAGGAATTAAATCATTCTGACAATGATCAACTAAAAACATATAGTTATCTATGCAATCATCCACTACTGCATGCTCAAACTTATTTTGAAAATGAACATAAGCATGATGTACATCCCAATCCATGGAAAAATTTGAAAACTTTGAAGAAACTGTCAAATGTTGTCCCAAATCTGATTCATACTTACATTCTTGTTGTTGTTCATGTGCATCCATATTTTCAAAGTATGTTTGCTCTCTAATCCTCTTGCAAGCCTAGATGTTTTTTTCAACTTCTTCAACATCCTCAAACACGTGTCTTAAATATGATTATTTTATTTCTCTCAGGAGAAGGAAAAGCTCTGAATGCTAATCCATTACATAGTACACCATGGCAGTAGCCTCAGAAGGCCGAACCTCCAATGACATGTTATGATAAACACTATAAAACCTCTTGTTCAAGACAACCATAGCTTCTTCTTCCCCTCTCCTCAAAGAATTAAAATCAGCGAGGTACTGATCAAGGGACTTATTCTCACCCCAATACTTTAAAAACACACAATAAAAATCATTCCATGAACTAATTGAACGAACTTCCAGATCTCTAAACCATAAAGAAGCCTCCAGAACTAAAGATTTCAAAAATAATCTGATAACAACATCTTCATACATAATTTCCAAATTATCAACAAAGTTCTCAAAGGCTCCCAAATGTTTCTCAAGCATAACATGATTCTCTCCAATAAACCTGGGAAGATACTCAACAAATTTGGGAGGGTAAGGATGGAGGTGAGATGACATCCTAAGAGGTTTAAACATCTTCTGTCTGACTCTAGACTGGAATTCTATGGGCTGAAAATGAGGTTTAACAAACTGATTACAAAGATCAATAGTGATGGTAATAGGTGATGATATATGAGAAGGAGATAAATCAGTTTCATCATCCTCACGATTACATGGCTGATTAGATTCGGGAAGGACTTGAATACATGCATCATCCTTCTGAAAAGGCTGAGGTGATAAGACATGATTAACATCTACAACACAGGAAGAATGAAGAGCATCCTCTTCCAAGGAGGGATATATAAAATAATGTTGATGGTCATCAGAGTAAACAAAACAAAGGATAATCCTCTTTATATGTAAAGGGAAAGACATGAAAGAGATGATAAAGAAGAATAGGAGTTCATAGAGAAAGTTCATGAACTGATACCTGATTTTTCCCTTCCGTATGGTCATTTTTCGGTCAACATGATCCTTCCTCCAGTGGACTCTTTGAATGTGGAGTCGCCAGTTAGATGATTACAGTCAACTTCTTGTGTCCTTCTCTTGTATACCATCAAGAATTGGATCTGTTTCATTCTCCCAGAGAAGCTTGCTTCAGAATTCGCTCCCAGGCAATGGCACAAAAATGTTAGCTCTCTAAGAGTCACCCTAGATTGTAGATCAGGTGAGCTTGGTAACATACATATCTGATTTTAACGAGTAGAATTCTCAATGATGGATCAATCTATGGATTGTTAACACTTGCATCCATGAGGCAATTAGGAATGTATTCTAGCAGAATTGGCTTCACATGAACTCAATAAGATACTAAATAGGTTTAAATGAATATGGAGAAGTGTTACAAACTGTAAACTCATACATACATCAGGTACACATGAAGATAAAGCTATAATAATGAAAAGGTACATTTGCAGACTTATATCATTAATGCAAGGAAACATAGGCTTCTCTCAATCATTAAGTGAAACAAGAACCATGTGAATCAGTCACCAATGGCACAAATACACAAAAAATAGATATGAATAAGGAAAATCTCATTTCATTCACTGAAGAATCAAGAATCCAGAAATACAGTCTTTCAGACCTCAAGCTAAACAAGTCTTCTCAAGTCTTCCAGATTGAACCACCCTCTCTAGCTCATTCTAACCCTTATCTACTCTTGTAACATCAAATATAGAGCACTATATATCCTTTCCAGCTCAACAATTCGAACTCCAACCCCTTTCCCAAAATAGAATCAGTTACAAACAGAGAATGACATGTTTTAACTGATTTCCTTCTTCAGGAGGCGAAATTATGAAAAATAGGCTTCAAAATTCCACTTGTAATTCTCAAACTATAAAAAATGTGTAAAATATGAGAACGTTTTTTGTATATAAGCTCGTTTTAAAGAAAAACCTCTCTCGTTTCTTCAAATTTATCTCCAGCTGGAAATAATACGTGTCACAAAAACATGTCTCAAACAAGAAATCATGAAAACTGAAAAATAGGGCTCAAAGATTCCTTTGAATCTCCCAATCCTTGACACCTTTGTGAAAAATGAAGGACCATAATGTTCTTGGGTCCGTTCTTGACAATAACCTCCTTTGGATTTTTGAAATTCATCCTGGTTCACCCGAAAATCCTCCTGGAAGTCAATTGGTCAAAACTACTAGTTCAACAGTCCTAGAACAGAGTTTCCGCAACACATTCTGCAACACATTCCGTAGTGCCTGTCTCAATTCGCAGTGCCTGAGCGAGTTCGCAGCACCAAAGGAAAATCAAGTAGCAAAACCCTTTCTTGACCTCCAAACAAGACAGAAAATCTCATGGAGTACCTAATGGCTATGAGGTTGATGCTGATAACTTCAGATTTGCACTCAGATGCCTACAACCTATCCAACCTACAACCCTCTTCTTCCACCAGTTCGCAGCACCAGTTTGAAACACCAGATCAAATATAGCTTAAAATTTACACCAAGGTTATACATAGCCTTATTCGTTTTGAAACCAAATCTAACTTTATGATTACAACCTAAAGACTCAACACCTATGTCCTATAAACCTTATGACTAAAAAACAAAACCAAGGTGAATTTTTTGACCCATACAATCTTATGTGTTAACACCTAGGGTGGAACGTTGGGCCCCACATGCAAAAAGTTTGGCTTCCAAAGGCCCTGTATGATGCCACACGTGCCAACTAACGCATAACTGCCCTCATAAAAGCATGCCCCAGCTCTGGATGAAAACTAGGGTCAAAATGATGACGTCATGGGCTCTCAAGGGTCAACGTCCAGGTGGAAAGGTAATATCCCCCTGGGTCTAGGTCTGCAAGAGTGTCTCAAGAGCAACATCCTTCTTTCTTTCTGGTGCAAGTCTCTAGTATCTCTCTCCGTCTGGTTGGGGTCATAAATCCATTTGTTGGTCTTTCATCCCCATGGAGGTCAGAACTAATCATTCTCCCATATGTACCTGTCCACCGAGAAAGGTCCTGCAACAACAAAAAGTATGCCCTCCAGGGGTTCATAAGTCACAGGGGTCATAGAAATGTCAATCACATCTAATAATCAAATCACCCAAACATGTGCATCAAACCCCCCTTTACCGAGAAAAATGTTCAAGACGTTATGCAGTTTAACAAGTTAGGTTTGAAGAAGGTCTCAGGGTGTCCTATTGGGATAATCATCCTTAAGTTTGGGGTGTTTGCCATGTGAGAGCCAATCTAGGTCATGTAAGTGTGTGTGAGGTGGCACGGGGAAGTGTTTGGGCATGGGCTGTAGTTATAACAGGTAAATGTAGGTCTTACCTATGGGTGACTTTGTAGAGGGCAAGCTGCACCTTGTTATAGATGCCATTCTTTCCTAACCCATTCAATTCCTCTTATTCTTAGTCTTATTGCTTTTTATTTTGTGCTTCAAGGGAAGAGTTGAGGGACACTGTCCTGTCTTAGTAATTAGAGGTGATAGCGTTACCCACAAGCATTTCACGGAGATGAGAAGGCTGGCTTGTGATGAGACCCCCTTTCTCTTGGCTATGCCACCAAGAGCCACTACCTTGGTTTGGTGACCAAATAGATGGTAGTGTCATACCACTACATGCCCATGGACATAATAGGACGACTCATGATGAGACATCCCATCCACCAGTTAATACCTTGAGTGTTTATTTATCTTACGGGTTCCCTTTTCTTACTGAGAAGCCTTTTAATTCTTTCTCGGGAATCCTTGGGATAAGTATCTTAAAGGTTTTATTTTGGATTTTAACTCTTTCCAACTACTTTTACCCCCTGGGCCTTTAGCCCCTTCTTCCCACAAGACAAGGTACAACCCTTCCTAGTGTGGCAAACCCAATGCCCGAATAAAGGCAGTGGAAAATGATATGAGTAAGGATGGAAAGTGGTAAGTATGGAGGGAATGGATGATGACCATTCATAGACCCACCCAGTGGCAACCCATCCTAAAGGGAGATCAACTTACTAGGGCATCATGTCACCCTCCCAGGTATGAACAAGTCAAAGAGCATAATTTTCAAGCAAATGTTATGAAATGAAGGAGAATTCAGTGAAACATATTCAAGTGCTTCAATAATTAGAGTGACACATACCATGATACCCAGACTCATTACCTCATGGATCAAGAGTTACTGCTACTTCAGGACCAGGCTGGTGGGATGGATATTGCTGCTGCTGATAAATGGGTTGCACTGAAGAAAAGAGGGGCCCTACGGGGCCATGCTCAAGTCACTTGGCTCTCGACACACCATGTCTAGGACCTGTGGGCCTCGAGACATGATCTCCTTAGTTATCCCTAGGATAGGGGATAACACACCCCAAGTCCTAATGTGATGAATGCATATCCAAAAGAAAGGACTTAATTGAATTCTCTCAATGTAATAAATGAATAAACTGGAAAAAGGGGCTTGTAAATTGAATAAAAGAATATCAAAAGGAAATATAGGGGTGGAAAGAAACAATTGAGGAAAGGTAACTCAATGCATTAGGCACTCCCTTTACAAAGGAGCTCATGGAGATGAACATCACACATGGCCTTGCATTTCAATGGCACCATGACCATGAAATAAACCCCAAGGTATACCACTCACTCACACATACACTTTGATGGGTTTCCCGGGAAATACTCCTCTACTTGGGTATTGGCACACCTAATAGGGTTCTATGATGGTCCTCCAATACTTAAATTAGAAAATTGCATAAATTCATAAGCTAGTGTGAAGTTTGAAGAAGATACCTAATGAGAACTACTTACAAATATTTTCAATTAAATCGCGACTCACTTTTTATGATCTAGTGACTCTTGTATCCATGATGGTTGGTCTCACTTGATTCTATGATCCCTTGCTTGATGATGATGCACACTTGGAGACGGTCCTTTGGAGGATGTTTCTACACTTCTCCCACACTTCATGGATGATGTTGTACATTTCATGGAGGTTGTTGGAGATTTGATGATGAGTGTTGGACTATGTGATAAATTGACATGCCTATTGACACCCTCCAATGCACTTTGGACCTTGGATGTTTAACTTTGGAGATAATACATGTGTCACTTAGAGAGAAGGGAGACCCCACCATGGACTTTGCACCCCTTTGAGGACTTTGAGGTTAGGATTGATGATGTAGCATGTGATGATGATGATACACCTCTTGGGAGGGACATGGAGATCACCAACCATAAGGTAGTCGTAGACTTGATCTTATCTTGATATTGGATTCCTTGAGGTCACCAAGGAAGCATCCCTTGTGTTGGATTTAATATGTCACTAAAACGAGGGAAGTAATTTCTAAGTTGATAGTGGGAACACTTCAATATTACACTTGTCTTAGCCCTTGTGAAAGGATTTGCACAAATGTGCTAGATATTGTGATAAAATTTTGCAGTCATTGTCGAGGACAACCAAGTTATTCTATTTGGAAATCCTAAGTCTATGCTTCAACCAATTTTGATGAGATTACATCAAAGCCTTATCTAGTGTGCTCATTTGGCACTCCATGTCAAGAGAACCCAAGTGTTGAAAACACTAGTCCTAGACCTAATATAGTATTTTCTAATCCTACCAAGTTATACTAAAGGCAAGCTCCTCGAAACTCTCTGGTAGTTAAGTCCTTGTTTGGACAAATAATTCCTTTATCTCCAATGGATTCACAACCATGGGTTTCAAATTATTTCAAGCCTTCAGAGATATGCAGAATCTAAGGATACCCTCATGATATGCCTGAGAAGTTTGATAAGTGGTTGCCTAGATTTCCTGGTAATAATGTCATCACTGCCGAAGAGCATGTGGATACTTTCTATGCATGTTTTCGAATTCATTTAATCAATAATGACGACGACGATGTATTCATGAATCTTTTTGATGCTTCTCTAGTGGAAAATGCAAGAAAGTGGTACAATAACCTTCCTAATAAGAGTATTAAGACTTGGAAAGATTTTCATGACACCTTTATTAATAGGCAGGGAACCAAAAGAGATGGTAGGTTGTTGTTGTCACAATTTAATGTGATAAATAAGAAGGAGAATGTATTAGTAAAGGAATTTGATACAAGGTTTGAAAATCTATTGAAACAAATTCCTGATGACATTAGTCCAAAGGGTGGTGCTATCCTTCTTCTATATACAAATTTCTTTGAGGGGAAATTTAGATTCATGCTTGGGGAAAAATCCCCAAAGGATCTTGTATAAGCACAAGAACATGCTACTAAGATTGAGTAAAACCTCTTAGCTTCGAAGGTGGAAATGTTTCATGCTCCTCGTGCCAAAGCTGACCAAGCCTAGAACTATGAATAATGTTGATCCTAGCCAAGGCCCTGTGACAGTCTTAGCCTAAAGGCTTGATTAAATGACAACTGAGATCTTGCAAACTCAAAATCTCCTTATGAACAAAGTGACTAACCTAGAGAGAGTTCAACAACAAAGTTTTTTTCCTAGACCTCAATACAACAATAATCGACAACAGAGGGGAAACCAAGGATGGAAGTCTAGTACCTCTAATGAGAAAAATGTACTTAATACCATTGCACCTACTAATATGATTAATCAATAAGTTGTCCCTTGGTGTTTACGGTGTGGTGATTCACATTGGGAATATGAGTGTCCTAGACTTCATGATAATGATAATAATGATGACCCTAACAATTGCGAAAACGTGAATTATATTGAGAAGTTGAATCCCATTTATACCACACCATCCCAATAATTCTACAATGTTACCTTGGAACAACTTGAACAAAGAAAAAAAGAGGCTTATAGGATGTCTAGATTAGATATTTTGAATGAAATGGACGAGGAATATAAGGAAAAACTTAAAAAGAAAGAGTACTTAACATATTCTAGAAGAAAGAAGGCACCTGATACTTATCCTAGTGATCCCAAACCTCCTCATAAATGGACAAGACACCCTTTTCCTTTAGATACTAATGTTTCTCGTCCACCAACTTTTCCCAAGATTGATGAAATAAATTTGAATATTGATATGACTAGTGTCTTGGCAAAGATTAGCTTACCTTTTCCTCTTACTGAAATAATGAACATTCCTTCTCTAAGGGATAATGTTAAGAGATTCCAAAGTATCCAAGATGAATATGTGGATCCTCTTATAGTATTACAATCTATGCATTACGATCATAGAAATAAAGGACATGCACCTTTTTTCATCTCTTTAGTAGTAAATAACCTCTTGCTTCATTATTGTATGATTGATTATGGGGATTTTTTTAATGTGATGCCTTTAAAGGTCATGGATCAATTATGTTTGAAAATCACAAGGCCTTATATAAATGTTTGTGGAATTGATTCAAAGGCCATAAAAGTTTGAGGAATTATTAAGGATTTGAAGGTTAGACTTGCCGCTTGTCTAGACATATCTCTCTTGATGTTTTTTGTAGTTATAGACATACTTGTTGCTTGGGGAATGTTACTTTCTAGAAAGTGGGCTGCAACTTTAGGAGGCAGCCTTCATATGCACTTATCTTATGCTACTATCCCAACTCCTAATGGAATCTTGTTCGCCTTTTATAGGTAGCTTATTGTGAAATATCAAGTTGAAGATCCTCAAGACCCCATGAATGAAGTAATGAATATTGGTAAGGAAACTAGAACTTTTGTGTTTCCTCAAACATGATATCACCAATTGAAGAAGACATTGAAGACATTACTAGTACCTCATTAACTTGGATACACCATGCCTACTTTTATGACCCTTCCATTTTTCCTTTTGAACTTGAATAAGGATCCAGGGTCTATTATGATTTTAAATCATGTTAATGAAGGAGCCTCACATTTGCGTGAAGATGATCAAAAGAGAATTGCCTTGATAATTCTCATCACCCTACTTTAGATCAAGACAAGACAACTCAAGATGATGAAGGAATGATTGATCTTAAAGCAAGGACAAAATATTTTCAAAGAGGAAACTTAGTAGTTATGTGGGACAAAATAAAAGGGAAGCCGAGTATGCATAAGAAGCTTGATAGTTTATGGGATGGCCCTAACAAGATTGAGAAAAAGTTTGGAAGTAAGTCCTTTTATTTGACCACACATGAGGGAAGGAAGCTACCATTACCCATTACTAGATCCCTTCTGAAACCATACTATGCAAAAGGAACTTGAATTATCTGTTAGTTTAGAGTAACATAATGTTAGGTCATGTTGTAAGATTGCATATTGATTGTATATTTTTTAATTGATATTAGTTATTGATTAATCTTATGCATTCATGATAGCTTAGCTTATATATGATGTAAGCTTTCATCTTGATTTTATCTTTTTTTACTGATATTAGTTATTCATTAATCTTATGTATTCATGATAGCTTAGCTTACACACACACACACACATTGATGAAAATGAAAATATTTTTTCACATTTATTTTGTATCTTTCATATACTAGGATGGATCATATACCCCTGCTCTTTTTGTTACTAATAGTTTTATGTTAGAATATAATAAGAAATTTTTAGAATTATGCATGATTGCAGGTCCTTGAGTACCATATATGTTGAGGTTCTCATGCGCTCTATGGTGAGCACATGTCCCCATGTTGGAGCTAGATGTTACCCCCTCTCACCTAGGGGTAACTAGAGGATATCATTCTTCATGATCAAGATTGTAGATAATGGTCCTAGAGATGATGACCAACATTATCCACAAACAATATCCCCTTATATGCCTCTTCCTAATCATTGCTTAGCTTATTCACTTGATCAACAAGCTCATCTGATGATAGTGGTCCAACACACATGAGGTACATTAGCCATTCTTTCATATGAAGTGTTACATTTTATGTATTGGGAACTTAGGTAAGGACTATGAGTTGAAGTCAGATCATGAATCATGATGCTTGTAAGTTATGATTTTTTTCCTTTTTCCACATTGGTGACCATCATATGGACATTTTTATCAATCTATTTCTCTTTTGAATATCATAATTTCTATGTTAATGCTACTTTGGGGTTTGAAGGCTAGGGAGATTTGGAAGGATATTCTATATTTTTGAAACTTCTAGATGTTATATTTTAATTAAGATGTTTATTTTAATCATTTTGGTGACAAAACACTAAGGAAGTAGAATCATTTGACATAAGGTATGTAATCATCATCGCACCATACCTTGGTTTTTGTTCTCTCATTTGTTAAGTTAGTGAAATCAAGTACAACCTAAAAAATCACTTTAAACTATGGTAGTGAAATCAGTGAAGTACAACCGAGAAAATCACTTTAAACTCTTAGGGAGGCAAGATTTACATCAAAGAGATAACATTTGGAGTGCCAAATAAAGCAGTCGCGTAAGAACATATAAGCAATGTGACTTAAAAGTTCCATGGAACACATCCCCCATATATATATACACACGTACGTGTGAACAAGGAGAGTGGGCCCCTTTCTTGTTTTCAAAGATGTTTGCAATATACCCATCTATATATACACACGTGTGAACAAGGAGAGTGAGCCCCTTTCTCGTTTTCAAAGATGTTTGCAATATACCATCTTTCTCGTTTTCAAAGATGTTTGCAATATATCATCTATTGATGAAACAAATTGGGATTCAATATAGTAGAAGTATTCGATAACAATTTTGCTAGATAGTCAATACCCAAGAGTGAAAACCAATGATATTACATGATCATTCCAAAATAAAATCAAAAGATCCTTGAAACTTTGACAACTCAACTTTCGAGCCTCACATCATGGGAACATTCTTGCCCCAAAGCTCTAAATCAATCACTGGATATTTTACTCAAATTGTAGGCCATCATATATTTTTTGTATTTCTAAATGGGCAATGAATCATTCCATTCAATGGTTGAAAAAAACCATTAATATTGTTAATATGCCTTAAAAGATTAGGTAAAAGGAAGATTTATAAGGTTTCCTAAGTAACACTTAGCTAGGGAAAACACAATAACTAAGTTTATAAGGTATTTGATAAATCGAGATAGAATAGATCTCTTTTTAATCAAAGATTGAATTGTGAGGCATAAACTGAATTGTGAAGCATAGTGTAGAAAACAAAATGATAGGAAAACCATCATAACCTAACCTAGTTTTGATGACTAGTAGGGATAAAAGTGAGTTAATGGAAGTTAGGATGACAGTTCCAAGGGTGTTGAAACTAATAGTGAGCTAAGGTGGGAATTGAAAGTAATTTTTTTAGAGGAAGTGCCTTATAATAAAAGAAAATGAAGGGTATTAGTTTCATCCGTGTACATCTAAGCAATGCAAATATTTGAGCTAAAACCATTATGTAGAAAATAATTAATGATTCATAAAATAAACAAAGAACCATCTTGTACTTGTTTTCCAAATTTTAAACAAGTATTCATAAAATAAACAAAGAACCATCTTGTACTTATTTTCCAAATTTTGAACAAG